>CAUEGO010000249.1:0-109423 GCA_958496205.1 Idaea biselata
GTTTTTCGATTCGGTTTCAATTCCGTTAATGAGATAACAGCCTGGTAAAATATATACAGATGAAGACAACCCTCCATCGATCTATCATGCTTAAGATGAAATAACGTCTCCTACCACCACATAGATGGACAGCGGAGTCTTAGTAAAACGGTCCGTTTTATTACGGGAGAAATTCGGTGAAACCGCGAGGCGCATCTCGTAAAGAGATAATGATCATATTGAACTTACAATGTGTGAAAAAAACTTGTTGTATTTGTAAAATTGTATTCAGTATGCCATGTCCAATTGATATGCATACCAATTAGAAGTAATTGCGTTTGTACATCCAACGTCAATTGACTTGATTGCTTAAACTGTGTAGTACCTACAGCTAAGTTTAATAATCACACTCCTGTGGAGAGAACGAGTAAAAACTGGGTGTAGATTCTGGCTTGAATGATGAACAGTGTTTCGAGGACGATAATATAAGCCAAAGCCAATAAAATATTAAATTTATAGCCAAAACTGAGTTTTTCTATGCGTCTTGGCGTTTTTAGATTTCCAAAAATCTTTCGAAAATTTTGAGTATGAAGTTTACTTTAAATAAATTTTGCACGACGTTAAACACAGCGCAATATAGCCCCAAACTAAGCACTAGGCTTGTACTACGGGTACAAGACAACAGATATACTACGTACATAATATTATACCTTTTTTTAATACATACGTATAACCGTATGACACATAGAGAACACCCAGACCAGGAACAAATTTTGCATAAACACTTGCACCCAGTGGGAATCGAACCCGCAACCTTCTACATTGCAGTCGGGCTTTCGGTCAACGCGTCACAGATACCCTCAAACTTTGTACGCGGAAACCGGACCGCAGTGAGTCCTAGGACATATCGGTTTCCTTCACCGTAAAAGCGATGTTGTTATCGCAAATAAAGAAAAAAGCTCTAGAAAAGCGAGATAATAAAGTTGTATGTTATTCCATAACTCAGGCTGTCTATTTTCATTTTCATTACAATAGTTTTTGCGTGAAAATGTAACAGAGATCGTCACAAACCTCGTAACAATAAAATAATCATAAATCAGTACAGAATAGTCGCAAAATAAAAGCTAAAATATTAGCATTTTAAAGTTGCGAGCGAGCGGAGTGAATCACCGGGCCGTTTGACCTTGAAGCCAGCGTTGCTCGTGCCGCGTCGCCTCGCTTACTGCGCAAAATGTTTTTCAATATAATGCACAGGTAGGTATACTCGCATACATATGGATTATTATAACCCTAGTGCGGGTATTTTTCGTATGCTATGTTAGGTGTTTACGCGAAAATTGTATTGAAGGGAATGTAGTTTTCTTTATGTACGACGTATATTGACGAATTGACCTACACCTATATTTAACGGCCTCATCGCCATTTTCTCTCCACTGGCTCCAGTTTTGCAGTCCATTTCGCCATTAGGTAAATACGAATCTCCATGCGAAACCTCAAGTTTTTGCAAACTTCTCACTGACACTAGGTTTTCCGTCTAAAAACCGCTGCAGCGCTGACAATATCGGTACGTCTAATTGTAATTGTTTACGGGCTCATTTTTCCGCAAATAGACCTCCTTAAATTGGGTCCTTTTTGCGTCATGGATCGTTACGCGTATCGTAAACGTACGCATCGAAGCGTACGTTTACGATACGCGTGATCGAAATGAGCATCGAAGCGGGCGCTAAGACAAAGTCGATAAATGCCGATTAAACCGTCAAAAGCATCATTGAATTTGTAGTAACGTTACTGTTAAGGATGATATCAATGAATATAATATAAGTTAAGTTTTGCTGTGCCTTTTTCCGCACTTAGCCTCACATTCTTAGAGGGGTTAAGCAGTCGCCACGGGATCCTACTCTGGATTGGTGAAGATCTCATGCCTTGGGACCGTGGTGAGTCCTGGACATGTCGGTTTCCTAACGTTATTTTCCTTCACCGTAAGAGCGATGTTATTAGGGCACATAACTTTTTCTTAAAGAAAAAGACATTGGTGCGCGGTATACCTGGATTCAAACCCACAACTCTCGGAATAAAAGTCGGGGAATCTACCACTAGAGCAACACACAACACATGACAACATGATATAATGTCTGTATGTTTGTGTAGGTGTGTTCGACGCGGAGCCGACGGCGTCGGAGCGGCAACGCGAGAACCTGAGCTCGCGGCTGCGGCGGGAGTTCGGGCTGGCGTTGCCCGAGGAGGAGGAACACTCCACGCCTCCGGACCTCGCAGGTATGTGGAGCTGTCTTCTATTGTTTGTATCCTTTGGCATGGATTGCGATAGATGACAAAATTTTATGATATGACTTGTAATTAACTTATTAATTACGAATAAATTATATGAATTAATGAATATGATGCTAGTTCGATTCACGTGGTTCACGCCTTGCGGTGAATGGTAGATTGTATTTTTCCTAAATCGAAGTATTTTCCCGTCCAGATATTGGCGGTGGCACGGGCGCGGGCGACGCCGCGGGCGCGACCAGTGCGGGCGCCGCGAGGTAGGCCCTGTGCTAGTCAGTCGGTAGCCAGCAGCCGTCGAACGCGGACGTCTCTGTATTATAGTAAATAGGACCCGAATAATATAACGACTATTGTGTTACCTGTTTTGTATATTTCCGTTTCATTCTATACGTTTTATTTTTCACAGTTCTCTGCAAGTACAAATTGTTTTTATTTCCCTCTGTACATATTGTATATAGGAGAGTTAAGATAAAAGTATATAGGTGACCTACTCGGTATATTGTATGTATTACGGTATTGGAGGATTTTTTATATATGTACAAGGTTTATTGTATCCTTAATGATATTTATTTATTAACGATCTTTCGATAGTGTATTTAGGTGCCGAGAGACGACTAAGATTTTTGTACGCATAATGTTAAGTAAATTATAGCTGTTTTTATTATTTTGTTTTACATTTTTAGCTGAGGTTCGGTTCTCAATTTGTCGGAAGTTACCCTTTACTAATAGAGAAGGACGGGGGCATCTCATAAGTCCCGAGAGTGAATGAGATAGAATTTTATTATGTTTTCTTCCGAGGTTTTGAGAATCGACCAACTGATGTAGGTCTCTTGTTAGTGTTAGATGTTTTACATATACCTACTTACGTAATAGAGTACCTATGAATTAGCCATTTATAGAGGTTAATTACATTGTTTTTCTTTTTATATTGATTTTTTTGATCCACCATCACAAACTATGTAGGCAGCTGGTCAATCACTCTTTGATGAATTAATCACTGAGTTTAAGGCGCATTATTACGCCAACATTATGTAGTTGACGAACGCAGCTGTTTTGTTGTTACATAATTACATGAAGGATCGTTGTTTTTTTGTTTATGTTCTGGGTCTCCATTTTGATACAATTACAGTACCTACAGGTAAATTTTCAGTCATAAATAAGTGATTGTATGTAAAATATTGCCTTATTGCAGAAAATTTGACTTTATGTAAGTACTTTAATACAAAAAAGTATTTGTGTCTTACATTTATAAAATCATAATGGAGAAATAGACGCTTTCCACAAACAAAAAAAAAAAACAAATCTTAATGTAATAAATTAACTTTCGCCAACAACACAAATTCGTTGGCGTGATAATGAGCCTTAATAAAATTATAATAATAAACTTTAATTTATTTATTTTAAACAAATCTCAGTGTCCCTACGCGAATTATTTCGTTTGAAGAGAGAAAAGATATAGGTTTATGTGATTTTATGAAGTTTTTAAACTAGTGCATTTTTTTTATAGTTTACGTTTCATGTCAGATTATAATAACCGTGAGCAATAATTTAAAAAAACACCAATAGTTCTACTTCTAGTGTGTTTAGGGGACATTTCTTCAAGCCGAGAGTTCTAGAGGTCTAGACGAACCACTTTTGTTCTACGATTTTTAGAACTACATACTTTTTTTGCGTAGGTTTTGATGTTTAACTGAAAAGTAAAGGTTATAAATGTTTGTATTATAATTAATAAGTAATACAAAATAAATTAAGGGTCAAATTATGGTAAATTAAAAACTCAACATTTTCGAAAACTACTTCATATTTACATAAGTTGGAACAAAAGAACAGGAGTTATTCTAAATACCTAGAACTATCCCCTTTCAGCGTGAACCACCGTCCCCGAAACACTATAATCAAGTAATATCTAGATAATAAATTCCCCGTTATAGAACACCTTGTAATTTTAGTAACAATTGCAGGGTTACCAACTAAACTTTGCGCTAACGTTATTCTAAAACGGTTGTCTTTTAATGTTCACAAATTAGTCGAAGTAGATAAATTAGTTTTTAACTGTTACTGTCAAAGTCTGAACTACGGTATATCCTAGGATTGACTGGTACAGGGGGTTCTGTTTGAGACGCCTTGGTGAACGCGAGGTCCTGAATTTACATTTTCATGAAACCTAATTTTATTGCGTGTAAATTGTTTAATTTTGGTGGCATAATAGTCAATTTAGTTTCGTGAAAGATAACGAGTGTAGTGAAAATAAAAAAACAGTGTCGAACACGGCATTTTCGAGTTACAAACAGATGCTTACCAGGAGTTGCAATAAAATTCACCACCATTTTTGTTGTACTTGCCACCCACATTGTAAAATTCTAAATGTACACGTGATATTGGCCCAAATTTCCCTTAAATGCTGGCAGAAAGGCCATATATAAAGACCTGAACTGACTCGTACAGCTGCTCTCAAACTTTTTCGGAGACTATAAACCCTTGAAATATTTTACAGAGCCCTAAAATGTAGTTGTAATAAATTTCGCAAATCGAACAAAAAAACTATCCTATAACATTATGTACTAAAATCTTGCTAAAATCAATATCTTTAGAGTCGAGCGGACGCAATAGATCGCGTGACGTCATCGTTTAATACTTTCGCAACGGATGGGTCGATTTTGATGAATCGGACTCGTGCATTAAAGGTTCCGGATAAAAGAATATCTGACTAAGATAATAATAGATTTTTCTTCTGTTTTCGCGATGTTGTATTGAAATTAAAGACATTTTTCGGTTTGAATCGCGTGGTTTTTATTACTTTTAGCATTGTTACAACGCTCAACGTTGAGACCTTTCCAGGTCTCTTCTTCAGGATAGACTATCCTGAAGAAGAGACCTGGAAAGGTCTCGAAACGTTTCGAATCGAAAAATTTTAAGATAATAATCTCAATTTGAATTTTTAAACTTAGTACTAAAACCTACATTTAATAATATTTTTTGGAAAGCTGGGATTTACCGGTAAATCTTATGATTGTCGTAGTTCGGAACTTTATCAGTAACATATCGACAACGAATCATTGTTGTGAATTACCGGGCATTATAAGTGAGTTTGCATTGCTGTATGAGATACAATACGATTATAGTAAATATAAGAATGTAATATTTCAGGAGGATATACCTTAGGATACTATTAATAAATAAAAATTTACGATCAAATTGAGAACTTCCTCCTTTTTTAGAAGCCGGTTAAAATCTCACAATTTTCAAACTAATCAAGCTATTTGGCTGATAAATGAGTACGAAAAAAAAAGGGGTGAATACCAAGTAAACGCTAAAAAACCAACTTAATTCCAGTCTGATTTGTTGCAATATGACTGAAGTTAGTTGAATGACATCACAAAATGGCGCTAAGCCTGCCCTATTTGTTATTTTTGTCGCTCTCAGTGGCGCGTCGGGGGCACTCGGGGGGGAATGCTCGACTGCAATGCAGAAGGTTGTGGGTTTGATTTCCACCGGGAACAAGTATTATTGCTGAAAATAAATATTGATTTCTGGTCTGGGTCTATGTATGGATTTACAAATGAAAAATAAATGTAATTATTATATCCGTCGTCCAGTCTACAAGCTTAGTAGCTTACCACATGGCTAGATGGATGTTCTCAGAATTTATTTATTTATTATAATCGTATTGTAAACAAGTTATTTGTCAGAAATATTTACAAACCCCGATAAAATTAACTGATGAACCGATATTCATAAAACACCCGCGAACTTCCTATGAATATTTTGGCGCCAACTAGAGCTTAGAACCTAAGGCGATTAAAAGGAGCTACAGTAGCTTTAGCGCCATTAAATCGCCTTAGGTTCTAAGGAAATTCAAACAACGCCGAAAAGTTTATTATAGTACAGTTTTACACTGCATAATATATCGGGCGCATATAACGTGGGAGCGGTGCAGAGAGTATTTCTCTCTCTCTCCCACTCAGGTTTTATGGGCGGGCACAGTGCTGCGCATTATTGCTATCGATAAGCAGTATCGATATTGCAACATGCTCACCGCTCTAACCTTACTCTGAATTAAGACCTGGTGTGCAGCGTGTGAAAATTATACTATAGTAGTTCAGCATTCAGTTAGGAAAAAGTTTCAGATTTTTTAATTTGTTTATGTCATATCACATACAGATTTTCAAATCGCTATACGTGACATAATTGTGGGGTGTCAAAAAAAGACAGACGTTCTGAAAATAAACAAGATATAGATTGTTTTCAGAATATCTGTTCTATTTTGACACCCCCAACTGTGATGTTATAGCGATTTTGAAAATCTGGTCATCGACTTCTGACGCTGATCGTACGACAGCCAAAAGTCAATGTTCAAACGGTGAAGCCCAGTGAAGTGGAATAAGTGCATTTGCAAAATATTCTGTTCTTAATTAATATTAAATAATAAAAAAGTAATGTTTAGTAAATTTAGTTTGTATTCGTTTGTTTAGTTTAAAACCGCCTTGATTAATTTAAATATTTTAATTTTATTTTTCGGTTGCAATTCTTTGGGATCGCACGCGATCGTAGCTATCGATAGATTATCGCTTTTAAATGTAATACGGGCCTAAAGCCACCGAGTATCAAATCATACAGAGAAACACCTTCATACAAGCCCGCGGCGTAGGCACTCCAATATATGTGTATGTGTGCGTGACCTCTCACCCCATATCCACTCGGGTTTGCCGAGGCCGCCCGAAGATCCTTTCAGCTCACGTACGTAAACTCGTCGGGACTAGCGTTGCCGAACTATCGATAGTTTTACTATTGATAGCTCATGTCAAAAATCATCTATAATATCGATAGGCCTATCGATAGCTAAGTTCAGTACAAAACTGCAATACGATAGTTTTGCCCTATCGATAGCGTAAAACAATCGATACTTTTGTTTGGTTTTACCCTATCGATAGCGTAAAGCTATCGATTGTATCGATACCATTAATTTGCCACAACTATCGATAGTGAACTATCGAACGGCAACACTAGTCGGCACACTGTCGGTGAGAGAAGTAACGCACACATAGCTGCGAAATGTAGTGGCATGCCTACGGGGCGCAATCTTGTATGATCTTGCTCTGTAGGATTAGATACTCAGTGCGTTGAAGTAGAAATGTGATGATCGAATGCGGAATTTATATTTGTATGACAGTTATTTTTCATGATGTATTTTGATTCCCATTTCTAATTCATCGGTAGAAGTTAGATGGTAATGGCAATTTATTCGTAATTATTATAAAATATAGCGTAGTTTAACTACTTAGTGGCGTCGGGTATTGTGACTATGGGGAAAATCAGGGAAATATAAACATAGAAACGCCATTAAAATTCCACCATTGTGTCTTTTTGTTCTTACTTAAAATGGCATAGGAACATTTCATTGATTTTTATTTAAATAATCAACAGTTGCCGCTATGAAAACTCATATATTTCATCACTAATCAAAAGGAGTAAACACTGCCTTTGATGAGTGATGAAAATGATATGTTATCTTTTCCCTATAGTCACAGTATCCCTGATTCACCTTCCATATGTTCAACTGTTCCCAGTGTACTTTGCTTCGTCCCAAGCGTTGCTCAAAGGTCCCGGATAACTCGTCCCGGGCCTATTTTTTACAACGGATTGTGTGCTTTTTGAAATGAGTGAGATTCGAATTTTGATTACCTAGTTTGACGATTTACAATTTTTTTATCAATTTCCCTCAAAAGGCTAGGCCGAAAAATTAGTAAGTCTTTTTTTAATATATATTTTTTTAATTCTACTTAATCTAATAATAATAAATTATATCTACTTATTAACAGCTTTAACTTGAAAAACAGTTGTTCATACAAATGAAAACGACAGTCTCGGCACTATTAATATATTTTTTTTTCGATTTTCGCGATGCTGATATGAAATTAAACTCATTTTTCGGTTTCATTCGCGTTGCTTTTATTATGTTTAGCATTTTTTAAACACTCGTCGTTTCGAGGACTTTACAGTGTCTCCTGTTCACAAATAGACTTAAATATAGTGCACGGGTGCCCTGTATATTTAAATCTTCGCGTGACAACGGTATAGTGCGGGACAGTCGAATGTGTGAACACCTAGATTAAAAGAATATAATATACGCCGAATCTCGTACCTATGAACGATTTAGAACTTCTACAGATTTTATTTTATCGAGAATAAAGACATTTTTACTAAACCCAGTATAATTTGAAACCCAGTGTTCTTTGCATAATCTTTAAAATAAAATAATTTAGTGAATTAGTCAACTCGTTGCAATAAAACGCCTCGAAGGCGAGATACATATATATTAGACTTACAAAATGATATAAGTAATTTTTTTTAATTTATGCTAAATAATTCGTGATTTTTATTATATTTTTGTAACGTACGCGTACGAACGAAGAGTTGTAAGTCTTTTTATGAATCAATTATAGAGTATGAAATTTTATTAGCAGCCGATGTCGTTTTGTAGTTTTATATGAAATGAACGTGTAAATATTTTGATCTGGACTTTTGAATAGATATATAAACTGCTTTATGTCTTGTCGTTAGAGCGCACTGCGTCGTCCCACAGACCATAGATTTAAAGTCGTCCGATTGTGAGATAACTTCACACTGCTCACTTATTTAACGTCAGCGAGCGATTTTGCTTCAAAAAGACGGATATTCGCTAACTTCACATCGCCATTTTCTTTAAGAATTTGGATGCCCTGAAGTACGGATAAAAACTAGCTAGATTATTAGCATCTTTATTAAATTTCTGAAATAAATCCGGCTATATTCTCATTGGATTTTCTTCGCTTTGAGAAAATCCTGCGAACTTTAGTTGATGTGCTTCTTACCTTGCTTAAATATGATGATTAACAGATGACTAAGAGATGATTTATCTTTTCACTAGCTAGATAAAGTTATGTGTCTAATAAAATGTAACACCAGCGACTAAAACGTCACAAAAAGATTGAAGAAATTACTGTCCGTAACAGAAGAAACCTAGCCTGACTGTAGATTGTTTTGTCTCGCTCTTTTATTAGAAACTCAATATAATTTTGTAACACAACATTCTGTTTGACAACAACAAGTTGTTCATCTAACAATGTAACAACTCATTTGTTGTAACAAATTTAGGTATTGAAATTAAACTATTTTTTCGGTTTAAACATGTTGCCTTTCTTTCACTGGTAGTCTAACCGTGAACAGGAGGTCTTGAAAGATTCCGAAACATCGGGCGTTGAAAAATGCTTAATATTTTAACGCGATTTTGACCGAAAAATGAGGTTAATTTCAATAACATATTTATTACAGCTATACAGAATATCATAATCTTAGATAAATGTAAACATAGAAATGTCAATCAATATAAAAGGAAAAAAGAGCTGTCGCTTTCAAATATGTGTACGTTGTTTTGTTAACATTTATAATCTAAAATTTTGAGGCAGAGTACAAGGTACTCATTTGTATGATGTGATGTGTGACAAATCATTTCACCATGATTACAAAAGCATTTTTAAACGTTTGTGAGTACAGCCGTCAAAAACATAACCTTTCCTCGACAGTCGGGTAAAAAAGGTCAGTTAAAAAAAGACTCGTCGTGGTGCGCTCTAACCTAAATGTTTCTGTAGTATATTTAGAAAAATCTTTGTGATATGAACTTCTTATTATCAATTATATAGTGAAGCGTGTACATAGTAGATTATGTTAAGTGAAAGCTATATTTTGTTACGGTGAACAAAAAGCGCACTGTCCTAATCGTTTTGCCATATTAACGATCATAGAGTCTGTCTGTCTGTCCGTGTGATTGCACCCACCTTTCTTCCTTGTTCTGTGTATATTGTAATGTATTTTCTTAATAATAGAATATTTTGCAATATATTATATAATTTGTCTAAAGCTAAGTGGATCATTGTAGAGCTGTATATTATTCAGATGTTAAATATTATTATTTCTTTCTTAATGTTTAACTAAGCATGTAAAATTTAAAATAATAATAATATAGAATAAAAGATGTTATGATAATTAATTACATAAAATCTTGGTTTGAATATTGATGCCTTTCCTTATACCTTAAAAATTCTTATAGCTGGATTCCGCGGTTTCACCCGCGTAATTCCCAAATCCGTGGGAATATACAGTGGTGGTCATATAATTAAGAACGCTGATATAAAGGGAAGATTTTTTTCAACTAAGATGCAAAACTAATTGTATGCATTTGTTTTTATTTCTCTCGGTATCGTAAAACATTTCCATATTACCACTGTATTCATTGATACACATGATTGGCTAAAAATCAATAGGCAAACTTTTTACACTACTTTTAAACAAAGTATTCCTTATTACTGGCTGGTCACGTAATTAAGAACGCTAAGTAGTTTATACCTTTATTCAAATTTAAATAGAGAACACTCAGTCGATTTGATACTGTTTGTATAATTTTGGCGCCATTACGTGCTGTAAAAGATTAAAGGTGATTGCTTCTTTAGAAAAAACAATGGGAAAAAATAAAAGTTGTGATAAATCTACAAGGGAAGTAATAATAAAACTTCGCCGGAAGAATTGGTCTTATAAAAAGATAACCGACCATCTGCAATGTTCAAAAACGATGGTTTTCCACGCTGTAAAGCATTTTGCTACGTATCAAACTACTTCGAATGTTCCACGTGTACCTAAACAGAGAAAAACAACTCCTCGAGATGACCGAAACATCGTTCGTATGGCAAAAGAAAATCCTTTTAAAGGGTCCAATGAGCTTAGAAAATAATATTTTGGTGAAAACAACCCTTCAGCAATCTCAGCACGCACTATTCGAAGACGTTTGGTAGAAGAAAAATTGCACGGTAGGATAACAAGAAAGGTACCCATGTTAAAACTTTGCCACAGGCAAGCCCGGCTTGCATTTGCGAGAAAGGATGAAAACTGGACTGTGCAACAGTGGAAAAATTTACTTTTTTCTGACGAGACGAAAATAAACAGAGTATGTTCTGATGGAAAACGATATGTACGACGCACACTGGGGCAGGCTATATGAAGTCAATACCCAAAACCTAGTAAATGGCTTCCGGCAATTTATTATGCTAAAATTTATTATGTTTTAAAGAAAAAAATATCATAATACAATAATAATAAAAAAAAAATTAAAAAAATTAATTTATAAAAAAAAAACTTGTTTTATCTCAACATTTCTTCTGCTAACATATTCAGAACCTCGGGGTCAAATGACTTTCTTTTTAAGCTAACGGGTGAATTGCGCATTAAACTAATGCGAGGGTCTGATGATATAAATAAGCGATTAAAAATATCAGTTAAGTTGTCTATTCTAGATGTTTTCCTGCTAAAATATTCTCGGTATGACTTAAAATCTTTGTTCCTGGCCTCTTGAGCCTCCTCACTTAATTGTCCAATCGGTAATAATGCCACATCAATAATTTCAGGGCCATGGATAAGTATCTTGTGAAGGGTTGGTGTCATTGGCATCCAAGGATATAAACTGACATAGAGAGAAGCAGTCTCCAAACTAAATTTTTTGAACTTTTCAGTATCTATTTTAAACCCACTCGATATTATTTGGAGAATAATATAAAGTTTTCTTATCAATTCCTGATCAATGCCTGTTACATCTGCAGATATTGGATAGTTTTGGAAAAACGCTCGTGCTACATTGCCATCATTGCTATTGCCATACCCAGGTTTTGGCCTATCTACAATAAGTGACATTTTATCTTTAAATTCTTTCTGTATACGAATTTTGTTTTGTTCGACTATCGGCTTATTTTCCTTATTCACTCTCCATGTAAGAACAGGCAATTTGTAGGAAATATGCAATAAGCTTTCAAACAGTCGAATCCACGAATGCAGTACCGATACTCCAAATGATAAAAAGTCACTTTTAACAGGTTTTTTTAGAACTTCTTAAAGATCATTAAAATCTTTGGAAGTTGCATCGCACAAGTAACACTTCATTGTAGATTTATTATCGGCAAGCGAATTGCACAGTTTCCCATCAACCATTGTGAAAATCGGATTGTGATGAACAAGATAATTTTTTCCGTCTAATTCAATACTTGTCGGTATGAGGGCTTTGATTTGCTCATCTACATCTTGTTTTTTACTTTTGACCAATTCATTCGTTTCTTTTAAATATTGTGAACTTATAGGCGTCGAAAATCGAGGGGAAGAAGGTTTTGGATTTTGCCACAAAATAAACGTTTTACCATCTCTTTCGTATACGAGCCTTATGGGAACAATACACGTTAAAAACATGTATTTATCATCAGCACTTTCGGAAATAAATTTTTGTTTGTACTGAGTGTGACTCGAGCTTCCATCAAATCCCCATTTTGAATGTAGAATCATTTTATCAGAAACACTTATTTGATGACAATTTAAAACCTCATGCTGAGCCTGTAGTAGACGTGTGGCAGTGTGATTCAACAATGGTTGCAAAGGTACCACAGCTTCTGATTCTGTTACTTCAATATTTTCGGGATAGCAATATTTCTTCTCAGCCTGCACTATTTTGTAAGACGGAAAAACATCTTTCGCGTAATTTCTTATAATTTCATATTGATGTCTAGACAATTGGGCTTCCATAATCAAAGAAAGAGCTTCTTGTGGGGAAAGTTTTTTAACTGCCGTCTGTGATGACTGATGATGACGATAAATTTAAACATTCATTAGCGTAGTCAGGTTTATCTGAAACTTGTTTAATAACTTGAGCTTCAGTGGTTTTTCCGGATGCTCTTAATTTCATCTGAGCAGCATAAACCAAAACATCCGCTTCCAAATCCGCGCGCAAATCAGCTGTCTTTCTACGTTTTGAATTATCACTACATTCCCCAAAATCCAATGATGGTCTACCACCTTTTACCGAAGATTTACTATGAGACAAAAAAGAAGTAAATTCATATTTAGAATCAAGCCAGACCTTCTCATTAGATAAAAACCTTTGTTTATGTCGATTATGTGATAACCATTTATTTTTAAATTGCTGCTTAAAATTACGAATCTCACTTGCCAAAATATGAAAAGATTTCTCAGGGCAAGAGGTTTTTTTTGCCACAAAGTCAATTAAATCTTCGAATTTCTTCTCCAAATTTTTAAATTTGCTATTAAAAACTACTTCTGAAAGAGTTTTTCGTGTAATTTTAATAGTAGTTGATCCTGAAAGTAATATGCAAAAAAGTCTAAAGTCATTTTTTTCTATTTTTGATGTTACCAAATTAAAATTCAATTATTTTTGATTTGCGCAACGCAATTTTACTTTTCGACTCAGTTTTATAATAAGGAAGGTCTGGTGCATTGTAGGACACGCTCAATTTAAAAATCACTTTGCGCGAATTGAAAATATCATGATGAATTTTTTTAATTAAAAAATAATTAAATTATGTTTTATTTTAAATCACCAACATTAATTAAAGTCTAATATTCATATGAGTTAAATAGTACTGACCTTGGTCTTCACTCGACATGTTTTAGATTTGAGAAATCTTTAAAACTGACACAGTTATTAATTATCAAACAGATCAATTGTAAAAAATGCAAATGCAAAAGAAAGAAAAACAATTACTTTGCAGATGTCTCCTAGCTAACTGATAACCTTTAAATAGATGTCACACTCAAGAATACACGCAAATGGGTCTAGATTAAAATAATATACAAGTGTTTTATTCAACTACCTTCATTTAAAAAAATGGGTATTGGGTATTGACTTCATATAGCCTGCCCCAATGTGCGACGTCCCCCGAATACAGCATTCGACCCAAAGTACACGAAAGTTACATTAAAGCACGGTGGTGGAAATGTGAAAATTTGGGGTTGCTTTTCTGGACATGGTGTAGGACCTGTAAAGTTGATAGAAGGTAAAATGGATCAGTTCCAATACAAAAATATACTGGAAGAAACAATGTTACCATACGCTGAAGACGTTCTACCGGTCATTTGGACATTCCAGCATGACAATGATCCAAAGCACACTGCACACACCGTAAAGGAATTTCTTACAGCGCAATTAGTTTCTGTCTTAGACTGGCCTGCTAACAGTCCAGATCTAAACCCAATAGAGAATCTGTGGTTTGAAGTAAAGAAAAAGGTTTCAAATACAAAGTGTGGAAATTTAAGAGAGCTGTATGACGTTTTTTTAGAAGAATGGAACTCTATTTCTCTTGCGAAATGTCAAAAATTAATAGAGTCAATGCCTCGCCAGTGTAAAGCTGTAATTAAAAGCTGTGGATATGCTATTAACTATTAATTTTAGTTAAATATTTATTAAATTTCTTTTTATGTTTCCTGTGCTACATAATATTGTGATTTTTTAAATCTAAGTGTCATACAAAACAATTCCCGAGCAGTTAAATAAATCGTTCTTAATTATTTGTCCAGTTTCAGTACTATTTGAATGTGTTACTTTGATAAAATCAATAAAATGTGCAAAAAATAGTTAGCGATTTCATACTTTATTCTTAAGTCAGGTTGCTCTATTAATGTGACTATTATATAACATAACTAGTTGCTTCTCAGAAGGTACACATCTCTGTATATGATACGATTTAAATAAAAAACTTCTAGAACTTCAAATCGTTCTTAATTATATGACCACAACTGTATATCGGGATCAAAAGTAGCTTATGTTACTCCACAATAATGTAGCTTTCTATTGCTGATTTTTTGAAATCGGTCCAGTAGGTTCGTTCCTTATAATATTAGATAGATAGATAGGTGTAAGTATATGCTGAAGACAAAGCACTATTCATGATTTATGCATCAGTTATTATACAGTGGATTAAAACACAAGTACACATTATGTTTAACATAATTGTATTTCTCTTAAACATAAACACGTATGTACAAAATATAAAGTATCTTTATATTATTATTTTATAAAACGGTACAATTAATTTGACACTTCGATCACACAATAAATATGAATTTATGAAAAAATACAAGTATAAACTTCTAATAGTTAACACTAACACACTAGGGCATGTATTCTGTAACTAAGTAATCATAACAATGCTGAGGCTATGTTGGGACATTTTAGTTTTAGACGTGCCCATCGTACATTAAAATCTCTTAAAATTAACTCTAGCGTCGTTAAGGGGTCTATTTGACACGTAACTCGCCATACTAAATAGAATACATTTATATCACCCCTGATATACGAGGGGTATTCATTGCCATGAATACCCCGCTTGAAAAATTTCTAAAAAAACAAAGACAAAATCGCCTCAGAATGGTTAGATTTTCCGAAAATGTTTTTTTTTTAATTGAGGAAGAAATTACTAACACTTCAAAAGCATTAGCGAAACTGTAAATTAAAAAACAAAATAATGTTGAACCATTTTCGAGAAAAATGTAACAGTGCTGAGGCCTTTTATTCTCATATAGAATACGTGCCCCAGGAACTTGAGTGAATTGGACTGTAGGTCATTCAACCAGTAGGTTTTAGAAACCTAGACAGATAAAAATAACAATGAATAAACATCTCCTTACACTATAAAAAACCTCAGTCTTAAGTCCACACCATCATTTCAAAATCCACATCACTCAAAGTGTGTAAACTTTTCCGCACTAGAAAATGGCTGCCATCTTCTGTTTTGATAGTTATTCCTAGTCGTACATATCCCAACGTCAGTGACCACTGGGTACGAACTGGGAAAAATCCCATTCGTACCCAGACTATTTACGCGGGTGGCTGGTGGGCACAAATGCTCCTAGACTAAATTTATGGTAGGTACCGATTGGATGTACCCGCTCAATAATATACCTACTATAGCGACGAACTGAAAATCTCCTTTGGGTTTTATGAAGTCTTAAAAATAGAAAATGGCAGACCAGTCACTCTAAGAACCAGTTTCTAAGCAACATTTTGTCATTAGCTGACAGTCTATTACCGTTAATTTTGATTAAAAAAAAACATTATTTATTATCATTATGGGGAGTGCAATTTGTATTATTATAAAAGTAACAAGGCCTATTGGGTAGTGCCACTTGTGCATTATAGTTCAAGTAGGTAGGTGTAGTTAATTATGTAGGTACTAATTAGGCCTAAATAACCAACTCGTTTATAAAAAATTCACAGCCGCAATTACCCAATATATTTTTTATCAAAAACATACACTTTGCATTGATACACTATGTATTCAGTCCATCTTTAAAAAGTAACAAAAATATGACCCTTAACATTTTTTAAAGTATAAATAATTTAAAAAAAAAAAAACTTCGTTTTTCGCGATGCCGATATCAAAATTAACCGTCAGGCGTTGAAAATATGATCAATAAAATAAACGTCATTAAAACCGCAAAATTGGTTTAATTTAACAATTAATTTAGATTGGCTAAATGATTCGTACTTTAAAAAAAGATACATTATCTTTCCAATTTCATTGGGAAGTTAAATTATCTATCAACCTAGAATGAGGACCAACATCCCAGTTTCTTTTTTATCTGGTGCGTTGTAATCAATATTTTCGGTGATTTTTTATATAATCTAGGCCAATTATTGTTATGTTGTAGTACAAGGTCACTTGTATACCTAATTTAATCACACTACAGTTCTTGTTTCATATGCTTTTTTTCATTACTTTAAATTACAATCTTAAATACTTCCAACTAGATCCGAATACAAAACAACGTACATAAAAGCTATTTAAAAGCTAGTGTACAAACAACTTAACAATAACACACGAACATAAACATCTAAATAATACAAAACTCACATAATTTCCAAAATGAAATACAAAAAAAATTACTTACTTCTGTTTTTGCGATGTTTTAATGAAATTAAAGACATTTTCGGTTTTAATCGCGTGGTGTTTATTACTTTTAGCATTAGTTCAACGCTCAACGTTTCGATACCTTTACAGGTCCCTTCTTCAGAATGTCAATCCTGAAGAAGGGCTGTAAAGGTCTATAAGACCGTCGTATAAGGTCGTCTGTAAAGGTCTCGAAACGTTGAAACAATGCTAAAAGTAATAAACACTACGCGATTAAAACCGAAAAATTTCTTTAATTTGAAATAGGTACCTACAAAAGTTAACTTTTGTCTCAAATTAGATACTTATATCCAACAAGAAGCTTAAATATCTAGGTAAAAAAGTTGGCGTCGATTTATCGAAGCTACTAAGATTAAATTAAATTATCCATCTTATTTTTCTCAAGGAAAAACTTATGTTGGCTCATCGAATGGCACTCTTATATTCCTCCTTCTCATTAAAATTAATCTTTCTTTTAACAGTTACGTACTAGACTAGTTTCAATAGCAATCTAGCTATCCATCTTAACAATTAAAAATATCTGTTTAGTATTTTGATTATAAAAATAATATAAAATCTATCTTAATTTGGCGCATTTTTCACTGTATAAAGTCTTTTTGGGCCAAATTTGATTTGATTACTCTTCGTACGTTTATTCCCAGTCGTACCCCCTCTTTCGCCCCAACTGGTCACGTTGGGGGTATATTGGGATTGTTTTTCCTATTAGTCCCCAGTGGAAACGTCGGGGTTGGGAGCCAAATGGGAATTACTTCCTCAACGTTACCACTGGGTACAAATGGGAAAAGTCTAAGTTTCCATACATTCGTTTTCCTTATGCATCTCACAAGTCAGAAAAATATAGTCTAAATACTAAAATATAGTTATATGTTAGAGTCAAAACCCGAAAGCGGCTTAAGCTAGTTTTGACTGAGCGTGTTTGTCAAATATATTTGACAGATTATGTTTTCAGTTAAAACTAGTTTTAAGCGCCTTCCGAGTTTGGACAGCTCCATTTAAGGCGGTAGTTGAGACAGGGTCAGAAGTTGACGTGGGTGGAACTTTCAATTCTTGGTCCAAAAGCTGCGTAAAATGTCACTCCCTAAGCCAGTACTCCCTATCCCTGTTTCTTTCTCTAATTGACACAGGGCTAAAAAAATAACATCTATACTGAATAGACGTCACTAGTAATGGTCCAAAAGCTGCACAAAGAGTCACTCCCTAAGCGCGCCACTCCCGACCCCTCTCAATGGGTTCCCGTTTGACTCTGTAGCTGAGGCAGGGCTGGAAGTTGACGTGTATAGTGACGGGGTGCAGCGGCGCGGCGTGCGCGGCGGCGCGCGCGTCCAGCACGTCGTAGGGCCCGAGGTGGCGCGTGAGGCAGGAGTACTCCACGCTCAGGGGGACGTAGTATTTACCTGGAAATGTGGGACATGTACAGTGGACTCCGCCATCTTGGGGCGGCGGACATCTTGGATTTACTATGATACCGAATAGTAACATGCAATGGTTTTTAGGGAACTATAACCATAGAGTACGTCAACGGACATGATTAAAGCCGATTATAGCGATAGTGGGGAATAATTAGTTTTTTTTTAACCAACTTCCAAATAAGGAATAATTCGAATGTTTTGTTTTTTAATCTTATGTCGCGTCGGTTAGTTTTACTGGATAGATCCAAATTGTAGTATGTGTCTGCCCGACTTCAGATTACATAAGAGATAAGTCGGTGGCACTGTATGTAGGTTATTTTGTACCTTTTTAACGTCATTTTTATTTGTATTCTATACTACATAGTGTTGTATGGAACACTATGTAGCGCGAGCTGTAACCGCTCTAAGAGTACCCTTCATTGTGTTCTACTTAGTAGTAGGAGTAAGGAATGTTTGACCAACCTAAAGTGTTGAGCGCGAACACCGGTACATACTGCGTGGGCGGCTTCTCGTAGTGGTGGTGGTGGTGGTGGTGCGGGGACTCGCTCGACGTATCCTGGAAAAAGGGGAGTATTGCAACTCAGCGTGGGGAATAATGCAACTCAACGTGGGGAATAATGCAACTCGACGTGGGGAATACTGCATCACAACTATACTCAAACATTTATAGAAAAATGATTAATAGGAATAACATTTGTAATTATTTAGAAAAACAAAAAAATGCTTTTTTGTTCCAGAATTCAGTACAGCCTGCGGGACTTGAACCCTCTCTTTCTCTAGAGGGCGCGCTAACTATCCAAGTGAGGTCAAGCGTCAGGGTTGAATAGAACGCATTTTTCGAGTTAGAATCGTGGTGGCGCCATCTATGGCGCAAGCAAGTCTTGCTGTTTTCCAATTTAGGTACCTACATTGAAAATGGTGCAACAAAAAAACATTGCCAGACTAATATTATGCCTTAAAAAAATGCAGTAGAGTGGAAGCAACATACCTGCGGCGATGTATCGCGGTTGTCCTCCGTAGAGCCGGAGGTAGAGGAAGGTGCGGGTTGCGGCTTGTGCGGCGCGCGGCGACGCTTGTGCGAGTACGACTTGTTGGGTGCCGCGCCCGCGCCTCCGCCCGCGCCCGCGCCGCCGCCACTGCCGCTACTCTGGGACATGTCCGTTGCCTGGGATACGATGGGTAAGTTAAATAAGTACTAGTTGACCTGAAGTACTTCGTATCATCATCGGTTACATCGAAAAAGAAAACTTGACGTTGAGGCCTTTATCGATGAAAAAAAATGAACTTCTTTGTAACTTTTTGTGCCCGCTTTTGGTGTGTACCTAAGTTACGATTATTTTTAGTACCCTACTTTTAACAAAATGAAATAAAACAATACAAAAAAAATATTTACCTAGGTAAGCACCAAAATATAGGTAAGCAAAATAATACCAAAAAATATATTTACAGAGATCGCCTTCCATCATCATCATCCGAGCGTTGTTCCCGGTTGCATCTCTCTCGAGAGCCCGGGGTCCGCTTTCCTACTTTTACGTCTCCACTTCGCACGATCTTCGGCAAGATCGCCTTTCATAATTAATATTAACAGAGCTCCAAAACGATAGGTACCATTTATGTTCAAAAATAGTTTTATTTACTAAACATTGTTAGGCATGATAATATTCGAACTAAATTTATAAATACGGTACCTAGGTACCTTGCGAATAGGACGAGACGCGAACGGGACGAGTTGCTATTGGGACGAGACGCGAACGGGACGAGTTGAGAATGGGACAAGTTGCGAATGGGACAATTTGCGTCGGCCGATAATCGTCCCATTAGTTATCTAAAGTATCGAGTAAAACCAACCTCATTATCCTGCGAGCGCGAGAACCGCCTCTCGATACTATTCTTGAACTTGTACGAGTGTAGGTAGTCGTCGTGATCGGGTTTCCGCACCGCGCGCAGGGTCGGCTCGCGCTTGTGTCGCGAGTCCAACAGGAGGGGTTCCTCCGGCCGTTCTGGTTCCATCACCATCGGTTGAGACGGAACTGGTACTGAAATTATTGAAATTATTCATTTATAGATTTTTCTTCTGCAGTGCAGAAGGTTGCGGGTTCGATTCCCGCCGGGTCCATATATTTAGGAGTGCCTAAAAATGAATATTTGTTTTTGGTCTGGGTATTTTCTACGTCTCATATTACTATGTATTTATATACAAAAAATAAGTGTAATATGTACCTACATATATACCCGATAATATATCCGTTGTCTAATACCCATAATACAAGCCTAGTGCTTAGTTTGGGGCTAGATTGCGCTGTGTGTAATATCGAGCAATATTTATTTATTTATTATGTAAATCGGTCCAGTGGTTTCGGAGATTACCCTCAACATACATACATACATACATGTTACCAACGTTACCTCTTTATAATATTAGTATAGATTTATATTTTTATTATGATAAATGAACGGGTTTTTTCTGAATAAAACGGAGAAACATTTTTTTCGAGCGTAAATTACTAGTTTACATCTCATTTGTTTTATATTATTCCCGATGAAAAGTAATTTACGCTGGAAAAATGAAAAAAAATGTTTTTCCGTTTTATTTCATTTCGAATGAATATTTTGGAAAACCTTGTGGTGGGGACCCTATACAAGTAAAATCTTAATCCGAATAATATCGATATTAAGATAGAAAACTAAATTTTTCATAATTTATTTCGGTATTAAGTTTGTATGGAAATGGTAACAGTCGCCGCGTTTTTAATGTACCAAAACTTAAATTACACAAATATTACAGAGAAAAACTTTTATCCAGCGTGTCAAAATGGACGACCTTACAGCCTAAGGGCAATCTCTTCGAAGCAACCAATCAAATTCCTAATACCCTAAATTCCACATTTATTTTCGATGTAAGTACCTACTACCTACCATCGCGATCGTCGGGACAAAAATAAACACACCAAAGCAACCCTTAAAAACAAAATATGATTGAAATAAAAAAAAACAAAAGACTTAAGTTTTTTCTTCGGTTTTCGCGAGATGCTGATATAAAAATAAACTCATTTACCCGTTTAGTCTACACGTGATCAGGAGGTACTCTAACTAAAGTCCGAAACGTCAAGGGTTGATAAATGTTAAAAATAAACCACCAACTAATTTTAACTTTTAACTTTCTGCAATAAACAAGTTGACTCGGGTTCAGAAACAAGTAGTAAGAAGCCATACTTTGCAAACTTTACGTAAACGTGAGCGCTGAGTGCGTCACACCGCGTGATTCGTCATTTTACTAAAAATATACTCAAAGTTTAATTTTAAAGTAGGTTTTTTCAGGGCACGTGCTGTAAAACCAAATTAGACGATTCTCCTAAATATAAAACAATACCTCCTAAAAATAAAATATCGCCTCAGCCTGTAAATGTTTGCAAGAAATTACTAACCTTTCAAAAACTTAGTCGAATCACTGCAATTTTCCATAAATTGTTAAATAATGGTGAGGCGATGTTAAGACGATTTAGTTATAGAATAGATATTCTTAGAGCTAAAAATAAAGTACATAGTGTTAAAGTGCACAAATTGAGATAACACATATAAAATAAAATTGACGTATTTTAATTATTGCCCTAACTCGAAAACTTTTGAAACTAACCTAAAGAAATTGGTTACGACTGGAAACATTATCTCCTTCATAAAACCCCAACGATACCACTGAGTTCACCTGGGAAAAGGTGCCATTTTAACACACCCCAACATTAACACTGGGTATGACTGGGAATGAGATCTCATTTTTACCCACCCAACTTTAACACTTGGTACAACTAGGAAAAAATCAATTTTTACTCATTTCAACATTACCACTGGGTACAACTGGGAATAAAATCCTATTCTTACCCACTCCCACGTAACCAACTGGGTATGACTGGGAATGAGATCTCATTCTTACCCATCGGTAACGACTTTTTATGCAAAAAAAAAACAACTAACTTCGATCACAATCCATCGCATATCCATCCGAGGGCGGTGTCTCATACGGGTCGGGGAAGGTGGCAGCATTAGGCGCATTAGAGGCCGCGGGGGTCGGCGTGGGCGCCGCTTGAGCGATGACCGGTGCGGACGCGTAGCCTCGCGAGGACCCCGACGAGCTTCCCGTGTCGGATGACGTGGAAGATGAACCGGGCTTCGCGCGCACCGGCTTCACCTCACCTGGAACGTTGACGGAAGCCATGAAAAGACCACGTTTTCTTGTAAATAACAAGACAAATGGTTATGGGCCAGTCTGGAAAAGTGGAGGCAGACCAAACTGACAATTTCAGACTTAAATACAAAACTTACTAAGCGTTTACTAAATCTCAATAGGACGCGTGTACGACTAATTACTAACGCTATTACAGGTCATGGGGCCATCTACACACCTTAGACTTAACAGATAGCCCGCTGTGCAGAGCCTGTTTGGAGGTAGAGTAGAGGAGACGGCAACACTTTTCGGCAATTCTTTTGGAATGTCCTGCACTGACGGAGATTAGACTAGGAACTATTGATGACGTAGAAAGCCTTCCACAAATTTTTAATAAACCACATTTAGTGGCAAAACTTATAGATGAGCTGGACTGGTTCTCCCACTAACACAATGAACCATCACGCAAAAAGGACCCAATTTGAGGAGGTCTATTTGCGGAAAACGAGCCCGTAAACAATTACAAGACAAATGGTTGTAGTTGTAACTGCATGCTGCTGAAGAAGGAGAAGAAGATGTGACTAACCTTTGCTTAGCAGTTGCATGTGCCTCTGCAGATGTCCCGCTAACTGCACACAGAGCCCATCAGCCGGGCCATAGCCCAGTACTTCGACAAGGAACCGCATCGCTTCACCGACAGCGTCTTGGAACCCGGCGCGGTAATGCTCCTCGCCACCGCCGGGTGATCTTTCCGCAGCTAAAACATAACCCACGCGAAGAGCACATCTTACGCTGGGACTCGCGACAACGTTAGCTATCTTCAGTGTAGATTTGTTGTGTACCACTCATTCGTGCTGTTTAATTTCGTTTGGAGAGTGTGTTTAAAGCTTGATGTTTTCGTCTAGTACAATGTAGTATACTGGGTAATGTCCGGACGTCCGGATTTGAACGAATTTTATTATTGTGACGAAAAGTCGCAAGATTTAATCACAATCCTCCAGCATAGAGATATGTTAAAGAAATAATTCATTACAATTTCGAACTTTAAATATGTACAAAATAAAAATAAATACATAAATAAAAAAGATAATCTACGAGTAATAACGAGTATAGTATTGATTCTAAAAAAAATAATTCCTAACCATTTGGCATGGGTCGGGTAAAAATGGGAATAGTTCAATAATATAGCAGATGGGTACTAAGGGAAGAATTAAATTTTGAAGTATTTTAAAAAATATTATTATTTAAAGATATTTCTATGCATCGTTGAAAATTTCGAGTGTCGGTACGGTTGACGAACTTTAAACTATTCTGAGATAATGTAAATAAAATACTCAGGAAAATAGGTACTTCTTCCCATAATTATTATAAATAGTATTTCTAACATTTATCTAAAAACATTTGAAAGTTTCTGAAGAGAACTAGGTCATCGAAAGTCTTAAAAATAATTATATGCTATAGGAGGGGGCACTTAAGGCAACTGTTTTAGATTATTAAAGATCAATATAAATGTATATTTTTTTGTTTAAATTGAAAGCAAGGGGCACCTAGTCGAAACTTCTCTACAACAGATTACATGCAGATAAATAAAATATTTCATAAAATAATTTAGAGAATCAATCTGTCGTCGAATCGAATCAGTCGAAGTTGAAATAAACAAAACTGTGTCAAAATTACAAAAAAAAAATAGTAAACGAATGTGGCAATTGGCATGATTGAATAAATATCCAATTATCAAGGTGTCGAAACAAAACCAATCATAATAAAATTATTACCGAGAATATAGCATAACAGCGTTAAAACTATTTTTAACTCAATGCGAGCTATTATTAGTCATCCATCATTGTTAACTAAAATAGTGTTAGCAAATTATTATTTATTAGTATTTACCATAGTTGCGTATCGAAACGTGAATAAAAAGTGATACAAACTAAAACATGTGACTTCAACTCACGTTCCTGGGAGTGGAATAATCCCAAACAACAGCGAGCAATATACTGACCCCATTGTGAAGCATAAGCAGTAAACCTACCTACCTATTCTTATTTATCACGTTATTTGTTCTTGCACCTGTCTATAATTTCCACAATTTTCGGTCGCATCATATTTATTACATATGTACTAGGTACCTAACCTACCTATCTTATTCAGAAAATATTCGAATTAAAAAAATACTTTTTAAAATTCAATGTTTTTGATAGCAAGCAATTCCAATATACCACTTTTTAAAAATAAGTCTGTTCATTATACTATATATTTTTTGGTTATCTACTTGTAAAAAACTCTGGTTTGATGAAGTTTTGAATTATTTCAACCACCAACAAATAATAATAATCAATCTACAAACCATTGGCTCGCTCTTGTAAATACTTCAGATGTCTAATGGCCATTTCAATAATTTCAGTTTTCTCGACTCTCCCGCGTCCTTTCTTCAGGTATTCAGGAGGTATGAGTCGGGATAAGTCAGCAAGGCAGTTGTTCATGCGGTCCCGACGACGCTTCTCGATTATGCGGTGAGACATCGGATCTTGCTGTAGATTTCAGAGATATTATAGCATTTCGTTAAGATGAGATGGTAGTCTTAAATGTAGGGAACCTTATTTTTGTTTTTAAAGAAAATGTCGTGTTAAACTGGATTTGAACCAGATAAGACTAATAAACTTTTTGGACTTAAACGAGATTTGCGAGGAGATTTAACTAAGATCAGATCTCCTCGCGATCAAGACTATTGTAGTCGAAACGTCGAGGTAAAAGAATTTAAAAATAATAATTAACTTCTCGAAAAAGACCCGGAAAAAATGTAAATATCAGATAATACTATTGGTTAAAAAAGAGGTGTTTTTAATCCCTCAGTTAACTTGTTTACTACTTATTAATATATAAGTATTTAAGGTCTATTTACAACCACGCGTCTTTGAAACACCTCTGAGTTTCTAAAATTATTTAAAAACTTATGCTGGGAAACCATCATAATTAGATGCGATCATAACGGACAACCTATTTCCTCGTGCATTGATTGCTTGCAAGTTACAAATAACTTTACTGACGAAAATGCAATGCTTGGAGCAAGCAAGACGTACAATTCAATAAAGTCCCCTCATTATTGAATATTCTTATATATTAGAACAAGTAGAATATATTCTAAATGTTATAATACAGAATAAAGACAGTTACAACGGGCATATTCAGTTTGACTTGCCCTCGAGACCTTCCCCTTCTTGAGATAGGCTCCGGCAGGATATTCGGCCTCGTCCTCTGAAGGCGCCGTGAACGTGAGCTGCTCTCCGGCCACGCGACCGAAACCATCGTTTGAATTGTAACTGAAACAACGAGACAACAATGTTTAGCTCTAAGTAGCTAGGTCACTTAGAAATCCTGACAATATTAGTTATTTCAAAAGTTGTGGCAATGCTCCTCAATCTTAATCAATCAATCTTAATCCGAATAATACCGATATAAAGGTAGAAAACTAAATTTTTCATAATTCTATTTTAGTATTATGTTTGTATGGAAATGGTAACAGTACCCACCCTCTTAACGCATAAACTTTAGGACCTATTCAAACATAAGATTTGTTTTTGTATTGAATTTTTTTTTTGACTTAAGTAGATTTCATAAAGTTGCTTAAAAACATCTCGAACGTCGGATTAAATAAAACATGAATCCATGTTTTATGGGGGGTAAACGTTACTTACCTACTAAAGGTGGGATAACCTACTTGTAAGTAAAATGGAAGGCAAATTTAAATAACATGTGACTTTAGAACGTGCCTGGAAGGCCACCGGATATTCAACGAAAACAATTTTCATATTTCAATAGACAATTTTAATTCACGTTTCTAAATTGTATGTACCTACGTACCTATTGCTTTTTGCTACTAAACTAAACATTCATCCAAACTAAGTACACTTAATAAACTTTTTTAATTCATACGATTTCTTAACATAGGTAGTTACATTTTCCCGGGTCTTAATCGCTTATTATTATTTATTTTCTTACCTTGACGTTACAATACAATGGTCTTGGTCGCGAGTCGCGACAGGACAGGGTATCCTTTCGCGACCAAGAACATTGTAACACTTTAAACGTCGAGTTAAGAAAAAAAAAAACCTACGCGATTAAGACCCGAGAAAATGTAAATAGGTACACTTATCTAGATTTTTCTACGGATTTCGTGATGTTGAAAATTCGATCCGAGAAGTCGTCGCGTCGTGGGTTGTCTACCCGCTGTCTATTTTGAATAATCTTTATTAATATTATTATAAATGTGAAATTAACTTTATTTGTCTGTTATGCTTTCACGCCTAAACCGCTGAACCGATTTTGATGAATTTTGGTATAGAGATAGATAGGACCTTGGAGAAGCTTATAGGCGACCCTTTTAATCCCGTAAGTCCCTCGGGATCGAAACTTACGCGGGTGATACCGTGGGGCGCAGCTAGTAAGTACTTTATAATAAAATTGAATCTAAATGTACTTCTCTACATTTTTATTAATTAATAGCTGTGCCCTGGTGGGTTACCCTCATATTTCCCTTTCCTATAGGAATTCAGGGATTATAAACGGATATTCAACCGTTTTCGTGTGATTGACACACAAATAATTCACAGCCGATTTACTAACAAAATACGTACCCTAGTAACATCGCCCGCCCCGCCCCAGGGGTACAACTACTCAAGTACTGCTTTAAAAAACTAGATTGGGATTTTTTCCCAAGTCGTACCCAGTAGTAACATTGGGGCTGGGTACAAATGGAAATAACTTATTATTGTATCTTCGGAAATATTAACCGCTCATGGTAGAGAACTGAAATTTGTAGAGTGTGTTCTTTAAGACAGTGTTTTTCGAAAAACCCCTTCCTATCTTACGCGTGGTGAAACAGCTTAACCCAGCTAGTCTAGCATAAAACTATTAATAATCAAATCAGACAATTTAGCGTTTTGCCTTGGAGGGAAGTAAGTGATGTCGATTGAAGACCTCGCTCGTTCTCTAAGGAGTGTCAGTTTAAGTAAGTTAGCAGGTATTTGTGTACCGCGATGTCACGTGAAAGAAACACATGTTGTTTCTAAGTAGGTTACAATACAAGCTATCTTGTTGTTTGATGTGCCGCGGAACGCGTGTAGTTAGTTACACTACTTAGTTTTGTGGGTACATCTTGTACTTACATTTGTACCACTTGTACTTACAAGTTACCTATACTAGTAGATGCCCGCGGTTCACCGGCGTAAGTCTCGATTCCGTGGGAATATCGGAATCAAAAGTAGCCTATGTTACTCCGCGATAATGTAGCTTTCTATTGGTAAAATAATTTTTGAAATCAGTCAAGTGGTTTCGGAGATCACCCCCAATAAACATACCTACATACAAACATACACGCTATCAACGTGACCTCTTTATAATATTAGTATAGAATAGACTAATATTTTAAACGCAAAGGTGACTCTGTCTTGTCTAAAAATTCCGGACGGAAGACCTAAATTACATTTTACCGGTCATGTCTAGAAAATTCCAGACGTATGGCAACCCTATTATCAGCTCACGTGTTTTGAATAGAAAAGGAGTCGCAAAGGATTTCAATTTATACATTTTGTATAATGTACAAAGAGGCATAAAGTCCGCGTGCCCAGACTGCACGTTTCAGGAAATAAATGTATCTAACATGCTGGAACTCATGTAAAATTCATTTAAAATGTGACATGAGGACAAAAATTATGTTGTGAATAATATATTGTGTTTTTACGGTTTTATAACCAGGTTATGGTATCTACTTACTGTGTCCATTGATATACCTACCTACCTATAAACGTTAGTTGAGATTTTGACCACTATCTTACCCGATGGTAGTGATATGGTCTAAGATATAGTAGGTACGTTCTCATCTATAGGAGAAGGAAGAAAGCCGTCTTCTTTAGTGGCTGCACCGGTCTACGTATCGGAACACGGACTTAGGCCGCTGGGTGGTAACAATACGCAACCGAAGTCTCCCGCCAAGGAAATCCCCATAGTCGACTATTTTACAATGGCATTTAAAAAAAGTATTACGATGTTGCACACAACACAATCAAGACTCGACTTAAGCATCTTGGCTTGTACTATGGATACCAGATAACTGATATAACTACCTACATACAATACTTTTTTGTTAATACATAAATTATGATTTATGTTATTAGTTTATTACACTTGCGTTTTATTAAGTATGATGAATGATGGATGATACAAAATATAAAACACACAGAAGCAAAATCAAGCATTTATGGTCTGCATAAATACTTAGGTAGCCCCGGCGGGAATCAAACCCGCAAGCAACCGGGTACTGACCCGACGACGCGCCATAGAGGTCGTTTAAATGTACATTTACGTTACTTCAACTTATCACTTAGGGCAAAATCTCTGGAAAAAGAAGTAATGACCGAAGCCGTCACTCTCGGCTGAAAAACCTAAATAGCTGCAGTACCTTCCACTACTCTTATTAGTATAAGAACTGCAGTTTCCAAGATTTAAAAAAAAACCTAGACGGCTTATTTTTGAATCGCACGTGCCACTTCGACCGATTTAAATTACCTATCTCGATTTCTGCAATTTCCGTTCGATGTTTCACTCCTCCTTGAAATTATGTACTTACCTACCTACATCGAATGTTAATCAGTAAAAATCGAGCTATTTATATCGCTCGAAATGGCACTGGCGATTCAAAAATAAGTACAACTATTGCACGCAACCTGTAATAGGAGTGAAAGAAGAAGAAAAGACGGCCAAGCGTGATTTGTTCTTCTTTGAACAACTATTGAGCTTGGCTCCTAGGCCCTAGTAGCATCTGGTGACTTGTCATTATTGAAAGAGAAGCACGCAATTCTTGGTTCTTTTTACCTAACCACGGCAAAGCCAAAGGGAATTAAACTCAATATTTTAGGTTTTAATCGCGTGGTGTCTATTAATTTTAGCATTGTTTCAATGCTAAACGTTTCGATACCTTTACATGCCTCTGCTTCGGGATTGTTTAATTTCAATCCAACATCGCGAAAACAAAAGAAAAATCTAGGAAGAGTACCTAATATTTGCCCCTATGTGTGTATGTATGTTTGTATGTTCCACCGTAAGGCATAAACTACTGAACCGATTTTAATGAATGAGGCGTCAATATATTCGTAATAATGGGCCGGGTGACAATGGGCTACATTAATTTAACAAAAATATTATAAAGCTGAAGAGTTTGTTTGTTTGAACGAGCTAATCTCAGGAGAAGGCTATATTATGTTTTCAAAAAATTAGGCGAACGAAGTCGCGGGCTTTGTTAGTCTTAATTAAAAGTACCTAGTTGAATAATAAGTAATAAATAACACTCACGTACCTAAACAATCCAGCGAGTAGCGGATCAGATTTCTTCTCTTCCCTCGCGTAAGGCGTTAGCAGTACGTTCATTGCACCATTTTTCGACAAATTCACCATTAAAAGAATTCAAAGAAGACTGTCGTTGGTAGACAGACGAAAAGTTCACTATAGTTCAGACGACAGATATAATAAATAAACAAAAAAACAGTCGAATTTTTAGTCGAACTTGCTGATAAGAACGATAGACTGACTAGACTGGTAGACTGGTAGAATAGACTAATGGTCTGATAGTACGCGTCACTTTCCTCCGAAGGCTCGTCTGCACATGACCGATATCGACACTAGAGTCAGCTAAACCTCCGCAAGATTAATGAAATTGTAACGTGAAACGGCCACTTCGTTAGGGTGACCATCGTTTCTGCGCGACTGGGAATTGGTGCGCAATGATAATCAATAAGAAAGAATTAAGAATATTTTTTTGGTCTAACTGTGTAGGTACGATGATCTTAAATATGTAGGCAGATACTGTATCAGTGCACAGTGTACTTGTTTCGAACATAGGTGCAACAATGTAGTCTGTCTGTTTCTTTAATATATAAATAAACCATATGCCACGGAAGCATATAATATTTTTAGACGATTTTCACTATAATATAGAAAATTGTTCGGGACGGTTTATGTATGTTTGTGTGTTGGTTAACACATAAACGTACACCTGTAAAAACTATTTTTGTAGGTGTACGTGGGTGTACCTAGTACCTATGTAAGGATCACTCACTAGTAGGTTACAGAAATAAGTACCTAAATAAAAAAAGACGCCGGCTTCATATCAAAATCCCGTCCCTTCCCGCCCCGACACGGTATTTTTCACGAAATCGACACGTTCCAGGCGGCATCGGCACGAGAAAAAACACATTACGTATTATGAAGAAAATAATATAACTCGTCTATTGCTGAACGAAAAAAATTTTATTTTATTATTATGAAGCAACCAATACTCGTCTTTTGCTGAACGAAAAAATATACAAATTATCCCCAAAAAACGAAACTTGTAAACCCTTTAGCACAACCACGTGCTAATAAGAGAGCACGTGGCTGTTCTGAGATTCGATGGAAATACGCTTACGTACGCGTACGTAAGCAAGCGGCGTTTGTACGTGTACGCACGAGCGTCGTTGCTTGAGCCTCGAGCATTATGTGGTCATGCGTTGCATTACCTGTATGTTCATAGGTAGATAAGGTAGAGGTAGGTATTTTTTTTTTATTGCAGAAGGTATGGTCAATGATGGATGAGTGATGTGATGGATGACTTACCGACTGCGTCGACCCCAAATAAAAAAAACTTTTTGGGGTTTAGCGGACCCCGGGTTCCCGAGAGGGATGCAACCGGGAACATCGCTCGGATGAGAGAGAAAAAGGGTACTTTTTTTAGTTTCTTTTTTGGCGTTATACCCACTATCCTTCCTTGTTAATCCTGTTAGGTGGGGATTATGCCAATGACAATATGGCAATTGTCAGAATCCCTGACCTGAAAATTTTATGGTCCCATAAAATTTGGTGGAGATCTGATGATTAAGCATAAATAAGTGTTGACTACTATTTGTGAGATAGAGTGGGGTAGTGGGGTAGAGAGAAAGTACCCCACAATCGCAAGTAAGCGCCCGCGCCGCACCCGCATTCATACACCCAGCTGGTATTGCCGTGACCTGTATGTGACGTCTCACGACACGTGTCGCGTTCACGTGCTGCCACCGACGCTACCGTCCCGCGCCTCACCGCGCGCCAAATGCCACACTGAATCACGTCTTGTATCATATCTTGCGTACGGACAGATAACAAGCGTATATTTCACTAAAGAACTCCCCCAGAACGCCAGACAGGAGCCTTATTTTTAATCGCTCGTGCCACTTCGGGCGATTTAAGTAGCTCGATTTCTACTGATTTTAGTTCCATGTCGGACTCCTGCGTCGAGTGGTTGGGAACATGGGACCACTCGTTTCGGTCGTGCAATTCGCATAGACGCAAATTACCTACATCGAACGTTAATCAGTAGAAATCGACCTATTTCAAACGCTTATTCCAATATACAGCTCAAGACTGAATGTTGTGTTTTTTTTTAATATTTGGTTAGGTAGATGGGGAATGTTGTGTATTTTTATTTTTTAGAAATAAATAGGAAATGCTTTTATTTAAGAATAGGATAATCTAAACATTATTTCTAGAAATGTTCCCCACATTTAGGAAATATCGACTTAGCGGGTACGCTGATGGTAGAGGCCAGATGCACGTCGTGGCCTGAGTGTGTCCTCTATCTGATGTAGACATTCGATAAGAACAGGTTTTTTTTTAAATCCCACGGGATTGGGACTTAGGTACGCGTGTGAATGCGCGACTTTGCTTATTCAAATAAAACATAGGTACTGTACATTCAGAATTCGCCTCGCATGCGAAGTAGTTTTTCCACTTTATGCTGTCCTTATTCCTTTTTTCACTGGAATAACATACCTAGGTCACAGTCTACACACAGCACTTTTTGAAATCAGTCCAGTAGTTTCGGAGCCTATTTGTTACGAACAAACAATTAGCTAAATCTTACCTCTTTATAATCTTTCCTGATCATTAATTTCAATCATTTGCAGTAAAATAGGTGTCGTAATTATTGTTTCAAGATAAATAGGTAGGTACATACTTACAAACTTACTAATCGATTTAGCCCAGTAAGTTTTAACTCATTTTACAATCGTCACTTAAGAGGAAAGGATACTTACTCTTTTCTCCGTACAAATACAAACGTAAAATTACTAATAATTTTATTCCAAACTAGGAAATTAATTTAAACGTAGGGGCATGGTCATGGCTGGTTATAGTTTTTATGGCATACACATATTATCCACTAATGTCTAATTAATGGCTATAATGCTTCATCCAGGGGGAAACGATCGACTACGTTTCTACAGTTTGTATGGAGAAAAGACTAGGTATTTTCTAATTAGAAATAAAAGGAGATCATTCAAGTTGCATACAAAAAGTACCCAAAAAAAAAAGTGCCGGCCAACAAAAAAAAATGTGTGTATATTTTAGGGAATGACATTCTAAACATTTTTTCTTTTGACAACTAAAAGCTATGATCAATTTTTTTAAAGTTATTTGATATAGAAATTCTAAATTATTGCATTTTTAAATTCGTCTGGACGTTTTTTTCTTCTCTTTATTTATATAGGTAAATCAACTTAAATCTACTAATTAAAATTATGCCTATTAAAACCTAGTATAACAAATCAGACGTGTTAGATGTGATTCCCGCAATTGTTAATTATATGGACTTTTGTAATCATTGAATGTTTATAAGGATTTATTTGTTGTTACCGTTTCCGATACTCGGGGCTATGGAGCACCCGGACCTTTGGAAGGCGTGCGTGGGGCCGAAGCCAACACGTAGAGGCCCGTTTAAGTAACATTTTAATGTAAAAAGTTGTGCTGGACACCTATACGGCGATTATTACTGTCTGCACTATAAAATGCAGCCAAGGACAACCCCGGGTCGGATAGAACTATGAATAAACTACGGGTGAAACTACTTGGGCTATAGAAATGGGATGGTAGTGGATTGGATACTGGGGGGAACTATGGGGAATATGGCGCCTGTCGTAACAATGTTCAACAAACATGTAAAAATGGCAGACTTATTAAAAAATATGATTATTATTATTAAATATTGCTTTATTCGTCATTAATTACAATTATATTTCCGCAGATCTTACTATAACATTTTCTAAACCTAATGCAGGAGGATTTATGCGGGGTTCTGCATGTCTTGCATATGTCATATACCACACTATGCACATAGTGTGGGAACAGCAGCCCACCGTTCGTCTTCCAATGTTGCAACTGCAATAATAATGCGCTATGGCATCACGACCACTCAGTGTTGAGTTTATTCCAATATATACATAGTATTTTCTGACCCGAACGTGGCGAGATTGTATTCTACCTCTTATGATTGTTATATTTTCACCTAACTCTCTGGTGTGTCGAGTGGGAATTCTGTCACCGAGCTCGATTGTGAAGACGCCATTTGGGTTAAGGTGCTCGCCGTAATAGCTTCTGGCTTGTTTGAGTTGATAAATGCCCAAACTAAATAATATTAGGTCTTCTTCTGTAAGCCTCGGAAACTCGTCGAACTCGGGCATTTCAGCTGACATCATGCGAAATGAAGCTCGTTTTTGATTGTAGTTGTGTCTTATAATAATATCAGCTAGCGTATTGGGCATCGATAACCTTTGATTTATTATGGCCAAAAACGATTGGGCATGAATGTTGTCTTCTATCAAGCGATGATATGCATTGATGATAGCGGCTGCTATTTTGAAAAAATCAAACATGTAATGTAGAGCACGATTTATGTTAACGTTTCTCAAAAACCGAAAATCCCGTTTAAATCGTCCATTAACTACTTCCACAACCCAGCGACAAATTGTAACAAGACGGGATTTATTTGCCTGTATCGTAGTTAATTGAGTTTCGTTTCGAAGCTTGGTTTGTGGCATATGTACCGAATATCCCAGTGACTCCATAGGGGCAATGGCATCTCTGAATCCGCGATCCAAAATAAAAACGTCACCTTGTCTAAAAAACCAATTGAATACACCATCGCCGCCATCAGTTTCATTATTGATTATACTGTTCATAACTTGAGCATCAGATGTGGTGGCAGCATGAGGTCCAGATACGTCAATTATGTGTCCATCACAGCAGACAATCAAAAAAGGTTTCAGTAAGTTCCGGAATTTATGAAGACTATAAGACTTTCTTTGGAAAAAGTAATTAGAACTTTTTTGCAAGTATATGTAGGTGCCATCACAGATGACTATCGCCTTTCTTTCCGCTAGAGGGCTATCAGGATTTCCAAATAGTGCCTCCGGTACTGTAAGATTCCTTTCGGCAACTTCTTCGCGGGTTAAATGATCAAACCCCAAATGTAGTGGGACAAAGTCTTGTACCAAAGCCGTACGACCAGTTTTAAGCATGCGTGCAAAAGTGGACTCACTTGTTCTAAAAATTGAAGCTAATCGAGCGTTCGAATCCCCAGTCCGTAGTTTTATCAATACAGCTGCTAATATAACTTTTTTGTTTTTATTATTATTGAGACTGCTGGTTTTGATCAGCAGATCAGCAAACTGTGCATGAGTAAGGCCTGTCCAAGTATGGAATTCATTGTCATCTATTACTTCGTAGTGCTCGAAGTTTAGAACTTCTGTAGTCACATGAGCTTGTAATATTGATAATGCTCGTACTATTTGTTCTGATCTGAACTCGGAAATATTATTTTGTTGTACGGCAAGCAGGTACCATAAATCTTGTTGCAAATGTTCATCACAAACACGGCTGTTTTCCGTCAATAATAAATTGTACCGGCTAAGCATTCTAAGTACAATGCTATCCGGAATTCGATGCCTGGAACTATTTTCACAATGCTGAAAGACACAAGTTCGCCTTGTATTCGGAGTACGCACGAATCCAGGCAGAGTAATTATTGAGGGCTGAGTGGAAGATGAATTGTCTTCAACAAGTTGTGCTTGTATGTCGTCGTCGTCGTTATCAGCCAGACGCGCTTCTCGCAAGTTTCTCTCGTATGTTCTCTCCGCTCGTTGCCAACAAGGTCGGCAAATGAAATCCGTAGGCACAGACTGAAAAGTGAAAAAATAAAGGTTTCAATTATATCAATAATTAAACATATTAGACGTGGACCACAAACCAGCATCTGTGACATGCACCAAGAAAATATGATATTTAATATGCCCTTGCTTGCTTGAAAATTATGGCTTCGAAATAAACACATCAGGTATCTATCGTATTATCAGTCGCAAAATAATGTTGAAACTGTTAGGAATTAAAAAATCCTATCCTTCACTCTTGATTCAACGATATAAAAAATGTTCGGTCTCTTGAGATTCGTTAGAGTTTACACTGCACCTAACGTAATAAGTCTAACTACACTTGCTTATTGTAGTTTTTGTAAAGATATAGAATGTATTCAATTATGGGCTTATGCATATGAAGTTTCCGATATAGTAGCCACTGAACTCATATATACCTACCATATTTTATTATGATATCTATGATAGTGGCATTATGTATAAATGAACGAAAAAAGTTCATACCATGTTTTGAAAATCTCTTTTCAAGTGACAAGAAACTCACACTCACGCCTAATGCGCGTTTGTTGCTATACAATATGCATATTACTATTAAATAATACATACAATATAAAACCACATACCTGCTGATCTAGTAGCTCTTGAATAATAATCTGAGCTACTTCAATATGATTCTCCTCTCGAGATATCCAGGAATAGCTTCTTCTATTTTCCACAGATTCACGACACCGTATACACAATCGTTCCGCCATTTTAATGTTAAAAAAGCAAAAAAACAATAATTATTCGCAAGTAAGTAGTCGTCCGATGTAACTAAAGTCGCATGGATAACTACAAAGTATATCGTCAACTACCGAATCCTTACCTAGAACGGGATAAACAAAGCAGGTAACTACTAATAACAATAACGAGAAGGAAAGAGATGGAGTTTATGGCCGACCTTATTGAGTAACGGGAGCAAACAGGTAGTTCCAAGCATACGAAGGCGATCTAGCGTTGTTTATAGTTTATTACAATTATCTATATTGATGATATATTGATATGCTCATTTATGATTTTTGATGTCGCCTATAGGGTTCAAAAGTTGGTCGTAGACATTTACCGTCTTGATAAAAAATATTTAAAACATCATTTTCCATAAGATAAAAATATTTTTTTTCATTGGCCGGCACTTTAATTTTTGGGTACAATTTGAATGATGTCCTTTAGAAACGTAGGGGCATGGTCAGGTCACGGTTGATATACTTAGGTTTTATTTTTTGACATAAACAAACATCTTTTCTCTAGGTACTGTGTTTATCCAGGGAAGAAACCGTCTTCTACGTTTGTAAAGTTTGCATAAAGAAAAGAGTAGGTAGATACTTAGGTAGAGTTTCCTCTTAAGTGTTCTGCGCTTAAATAGGTAGGTAGGTAGGTTATAAATAAAGTATAGACATAGGTAGTAATGAACAAGGTTACCCCGACTAGCTTGACAGAATCGATTCATGCACTCCGGTCTCCGAGCCCTTGATATTAATTCGAAGAACCTACCACGCACACAGCACGCACGTTCTCTTGCAAATACTTTGTCCTATATGTACCCACCCAGTACCCTCAGATTAACTTATACACAGCCTAGCTAGTTATAGTGCGATTCATCTTTAATTATACCTATGCCGTCATGTTGGTAGCAAAACAAAAAAGTAATGACTTAATATCTTGAATGTGCTATACCCTAAACCTTGAATACAGGAACATTTGTTCATTCATTCTTTATATACAAATCCCTCTAAATTTAAGGTAGCACATTATTTTTTTGTATTTTGCACTTTTTTGTTTTACTACCAACATAACGGCATAGGAATTTAAAGATGAAACGCACTATAGTACCAACAAAATATAGTCAGTCTGCCAGACAAATAGTCAACAAAACACTTGCAAGAATTATTGCGTTATCAATTTACAAACAAAATTGAACTCTCAAATCATTTTCTTAGAGTTCAAAACGATATCAGCGCTACTAAAACGTGTCTGGCTTGCGAATGTATTCTATGTAGTCACGTGTTACAGCATACCAGTTCTGAGTCTTCGAATGTGCTAAGCGATTTTTAGTCTTATTATCTAAGATGTAAGTTTCAGTTTTGAGGTAAGGAAAGGTCGCGTGACTGGCGATTACTGGCGAATCATTCAATGAGAATGTTTGTATGTATATGACCGGTGAAACTCGACGTTTTATTTTAGAACGATAACACAATGAGCTAAGTAGGTACTACCTTTAATATAGCTGTGCATCGACGAGAATAATATCGTTTGAAGTCAAACAAAGCAGACCTATTAAGAGGACAGTCTCCATTCTCTTACTCCATACAAACGTAGTTTACATTTACCTCCCTGGATAAAGACACTAGAGCAAATATGTTTATGCCATAAAACCTATATCTGTCATGACACTGCATCTACCTTTTTATTTTTTTCATTTTCTAATTAGAGTAATAATAAAAAAATAATAAAATGAAAAAAATAAAAAGGTAGATGCGTAGTCATGAGTCATGCCATGCATGCATGCATGCATGACAGATATAGGTTTTATGGCATAAACATATTTGCTCTAATGTCTTTATCCAGGGAGGAAAATGTAAACTACGTTTGTATCGAGAAAGAGAATGGAGACTGTCCTCTTAATTTATGTTTAGAAGTCAATAACTTTGATAGGTACCTATGTTTTATATACTAGCTGACCCTGCGAACTTTGTTCCGCCTCAAAGGCAAAAAAAAGACTCCTATGTTCGTCTCCTGCTTCTAAGCTAGGTATCTCCCCACTAATTTTCAGCCAAATCCGTTCAGCCGTTCTTGAGTTAGCTAGGTATAAAAAGGGTAACTAACACGACTTTCTTTCATAATACCTAGTATAGATAGGTAAGTTAGGCAATACATTGCCTAACTGCCGTCATAGAATGCTGTGTATCCGTGGCATAAAAAAATAGGGTTACTCTTCAATTCTGAACCTGGGGAAGATTAGCCAACCTTGAGTTCTCCCCGCGTGGTTGCAGGTAAACTATTTGCAGTAGGTACCTAATAGTACCTATGGTCAATGATGTTCAGCTCAGATGAGAAGAAGAAGGCAATATCAGCTTGAATATCGTGCCGACCTAGTAGCCTAGTACCTACCCACTTTATATGTATGACTAGCAGCTCCCCGCGGTTTCACCCGCATAAGTCCCGATCCCGTGGGAATATCGGGATCAAAAGTAACCTATAGCCTTCCTCAATAAATGGACTACCCAACCCCGAAAGAATTTTTAAAATCGGACCAGTGGTTCCTGAGATTAGCGCGTTCAAACAAACAAAAAAACAAACAAACAAACTCCGCTTTATAATAGTAATAGATAATAGATAATAGATTTGACTAGGTAAGGTAGGTACCTATTAATTTATTTATAGAAATAAATAATCATCAATCAATCTTAAACGGTAGGTACCTACTTATAACGACTGTTAATTTAAAGAAAATTAGGTATTTCATTAATACCTAGCTGATTGTGATTGATTACCGATTTTACGGACTGTATTGAGTCGCGTCCTCGTTGTATTACTTTCGAATTTTCCACTCTGTAGGTAGGTAAGTAAAGCTAACAAACAGCTTCAATAAACAATAATTTTGGGGGTTCCTCATACTTAGAAATGAAACTAAAAAAAAACATCAACCCCATGAGCATGGCTACGCTACGGTGCTCCTCAGCCCCTTAGATTAAAACAAAAAACTAAAGATACGGTACCTAGTCTCAGAAAATGAAACGATAAAACTGCGTCTAGCTGACGCACTAGCCTCAGTCGTATGTCGAACCGTTGCCGCGTGAGGACGTGCTGTCTGTCACACTGCGATTGTCTTTTTGACATCCATAAGAATGCCTTTTTGCATTATTTACACAGCCTGAATCATTCTTGAAGACAAATGGTTTTAAAAACAATAATAAAGAAAATGCATGTAGGTGTTTCTAGCTCATTTTTCGAATACGCAATGTTAGAATATACCGTATCTACTCTTGTTTGTTTTCATCTAAGCTCAGCCCGTCGTAAAAGGCCATCAATGGGTTTTTTGGTGGGACCATAGATGCCATCGACTCTATTACTTACACCGTTTTAAATACGTGGGCTGTATGATGTTGATGATAGATAAGTTGAAAACAAACCACTCGACAAATCTGTCTGAAATTTTGACTGTTAGGGTTGTAAAGATGGCTCTACATGATGGCATTTTAATTTTGCGTCGGTGCTAGGTACCATAGATTACGTAATTAGCTAGCCCGTGTAGATAAGATACATTGCACCGCGGACACAACGACCGACCTCAACCTACAATAGCAACAAGTAATCAACGCGAAACAACAACTGCATGTTGGAGGTCGTCACGTGCCGCATATCGCGACACGATCTCTGCTGTCACAATACTGTTCTAATTCTCAAACGCATCTCTAGACCTTGGGAACTATTATAACAAGCTGCGTCTCGCGGCTTCACCCGTGTAAGTCCCGATCCCGTGGGAATATCGGGATCAATAGCAACAAGTAATCAACGCGAAACAACAACTGCATGTTGGCTGGAGGTTGTCACGTGCCGCATATCGCGACACGATCTGTGCTGTCACAATACTGTTCTACATTCTCAAACGCATCTTTAGACCTTAGGAACTATTATAACAAGCTGCGCTCTACGGTTTCACCCGCGTAAGTCCCGATCCCGTGGGAATATCGGGATCAATAGCAACAAGGAATCAACGCGAAACAACAACTGCATGTTGGAGGTCGTCACGTGCCGCATATCGCGACACGATCTCTGCTGTCACAATACTGCTCTACATTCTGAAACGCATCTCTCTCTATTTATATTTCTCACCATTTAATTTATTTTCACGCGTTTATACCCACCACCCACCAACTCACCAACGAGATGGACGGACGACTTGGCCGCGGATTCACGGTGGATGCAGGCCGCTTATGACCGAAGCATCTGGAAATCTATGAGGGAGGCTTATGTCTAGCAGTGGACTTCTTACAGCTGAAATGATGATGATGATGATGATACCCACCCATCCCCTCCTACACTTCTTGTCCATCCAAAGGTTGCCTAGAAGAGATCGCTTTTAGCGATAAGGCCGCCCATTGTACCTATTCTAAAATTAGCTGTAAGTTTTTGTTTTTGTAATGTGTTTTGTAAATTTTTGGTGCAATAAAGTTTTTATCCATCTATCTATATAGCTAGACTTTGGGAATTATTAAAACAAGCTGCGCTCTACGGTTTCACCCGCGTAAGTCCCGATCCCGTGGGAATATTGGGATCAAAAGTAGCCTACGTAACTCCCTGAGAATTTAGCTGCTATTGGAGAATTTTTGAAATCGGTCCAGTGGTTTCAGTGATTGCTCCCAAATCTCCCCATATACATATACCTATATACAAACATTTTACCAACGTTTCCTCTTTATAATATTAGTATAGACTAGCTGACTCGGCGAATTTTGTTCCGCCTACGCGCCTTAGAGGCAAAATAAAAATAATAATAAATTGTTAGCGTTAGTTACCTACACCATTTATAAATCAAGAACGGCTGAACCGATTTGGCTGAAAATTGGTGAGGAGGTAGCATAGAACCAGGAAAAGGACATAGGATACTTTTTCTCCACCTCTAAGGCGGAACAAAGTTCGCCGGGTCAGCTAGTTTCAAATAATTCGACTATCTATCTATAACTGCTAGTCGTTAACTCCCAAATTAACTTGTAACGGTTCTCTAAAAACTTGTCCTTCAGATTTATTTATAGGCGAACTGTCTGCGCAACGATTAGCCGAAATAAAATATAGATTTCTATTTATATCGTATGTACTCACGAGGATAAATAAAGGTTAATGCGTAGGTTTCCCCAACTTTATAGTAATTACATAGGTATGCACTTACACGTGCTACGAAATTAACAATTAATTAGTCTATGGTACAGAATCTACCTATTCTGTACCATAGACTAATTAATTCATCTATGTCTATTGTCTGAACCAAAAGGGGAAATTCTACTCTTTTCTCCATGCAAACTTTACAGACGTACCTACCTACTTAGTCGACTGTTTCCTCCCTGGATAAAGACATTACAGAAAATATGTTTATGCTATAAAACCTATATCTCCCATGACCATTGACCATGCTCCTACATTTTGACTTTCTTCATATTGTATTTTTCTAAATTTTATTTCTATTCTAATTAGAAAATAATAAAAAAACAAAACGGGCCCCTAGCCGTGGCAGATATTAGGTTTAATGGCATAAATGGTCTAATGTCTTGATCGAGGGAGAATACAGTCGACTTTGTATGAAGAAAGGGTAGGTAGCCTTTTCTCTTAATGAACATTGTTCAAATATTCCTCATCCCTTATTCTCATCTGAGCGATGTTCCCGGTTGCATCCCTTTTGGGAGCCCGGAGTCCACTAAACCCCATTTTTTTTTATTTAAACATGCCTCGTCCCTTTTTAACTTATTTTCGAACAGTTCATTTTTTGTTCGTCTGTCTGTCACCAGGCTGTATATCATGAACCGTGATAGCTATACAGATAAAATTATCACGAATGATGTATCTCTGTTGCCGCTGTAACAAGAAATAAATATTAAACTAAAGCCAAGTGGGACTCTCCATCTCCAATACAAAAAAACGTGATATTTTGTCACGGTACGGAACCCATCGTACCCGAATTCGACACGCAGATATGACCTACGCCTAAAAAGTAACTAAATCCTAATATGCACAAAGAAACCTAATCCAATGCGATTGTGTAAGTGAGTAACCTATAACAAGAAAACGTGCAGCACAACGAGACACCATAATCACTAAAATCCATTAGCCATTCAGCTATATTAATCGACACGTGTCCCAACACGAAATAATACCTTCCCACCCAACCCAGTTTAAATAAGGCTTTAGTTAGCAAACTGAAGTTATTTCCAACTTGCAAAGTTAACCAGCGACAAAAGCTCGAAATAGCCCTGCTCTGGCTGCTCTTTAGTAGGAATTTCCCCAACGTTCACCGATAACAGCCCGGTTCAGTATGCGCTGATTAAATAATCACGAAATCACGAGTTGTAACCAAAGCGTGATGGTACACGTGAGGTTGGAGTCACGTTGTGTTCCATGAGGGGACTTGCGCAAACGTTTCGAGGCAGAACGTTTTCTGTCATCCGTTGGTATAACTGTCTGTTGTGATGTAACGTGTTTTAGAGACCGAAACAACCTTAGCTGGTATTTCAAGGTGCTAAATTTTCCAGAAAATAATTAGGTTACAAGTCACAAGATAGTAGTCAATGACAGTCACTATGAGAAATGTTAGGAAGGATATAATATGCTGCTACTCTTTTCTCTATACAAACTTTACAAACGTAGTCAACTGTTTATTTAGTCCCTGGATAAAGACAATAGAGAAAATATGTTTATGCCATAAAACCTATCAGCTTTGTATGACCAATATGACCATTTTGTTTTAATATTGATTTTAAGCTATTGCATAGATTTTTTCGCGGGTCTTGATCTTTGATTGAACAAATTTCGTAACGAAAAAAACCTAACACCGCCTACCATGTTGGCTACCTTTCTCCTTCTAGTCTCTAACAGAGACCAGTCTAGTTTTATGCCCTAAGTATAAATACAATGTAGAGGTACTACATTGTAGTCCTTCCTGGAACTATTTTTTCATCACAAACTTGAATATCTCTTATTTTTTAAGGTGGTTATATAGGTAATACCTACGAAGATGTGAGGTATTAAGCGTCCGTCAACTTTACTTTTTAAGGGCTGCTGTTCAGGCACATAAATCTTTGCCACTCCAGGTTAGGAAACCGTCTGCCTTGAGAGAGCGAGTTTTGACACTCTCGGTCCCCAGAACAAACACTGCTTTTGCTAGAAGGTTCAGTCCTTATCTTGTGCCGTTTGTTTTCAATAGGATTAACACTAAACTAAATATTCGCTCAGAGACGGCTCATGAAGTTAAAAAGAAAATAAAAAGACTCCTTACCGAATGGACATATCGGGAAATGGAAGATGTTTTTGTCATAATTAGCTAATCTATGTTAATAATTCCCTATCTTGTCATGTTGATTTTATTTTATATGTATTTACTATATGTAGTTATTATATGTATGTATCATAGTAATCGGACTTCACTCATTTACTCACACACATTCACTCACCCTCATATACCCAATTCCCCTCTCATTGCAAAATTTATTAAGTACGCTCATTTAAAACCAGATAAACACACATTGTCATGCACACTCACTGAATGCTGGTTAACCTGTAGTAAAATATTTTGGCTTTTGTAATTAACGTACCTATAACTTACAAAATTTGTGAATTTTTCTGTCTGACTGTAAACTGATTGTATAATGTAAAGAAACTCTGGATTCCACGATACAGGCTTTGCCTAGTGTGGAATTTACCGTTGATAAAATGTAATACTTCTTTTTGGTCAATAAAATATTATTTATTTATTATTTATGTTGAAGGTAGGTAGTGATAAATAGGATACTCTTTCCAATAAAGTGGTCACGTGGTCTACTATTCGCAGAACGACCAGTTATACTCTTTCCACTCTCACTCTCTCACTCTTTCCACACATCATGCAACACATTTTGTTTAAGATAAGTTATTTTGTTTATGTACCTAGTACCTACCTTCTTTTTTACTTTCTTATTAATGTTAATATTTTTGTTTTACTAACGTTTATTTAACTATGTTTTGTGAGCATGTGCCTTTTTTGTTGCAATAAATATTTTATCTATCTATCTATCTTATAGAGCGAGATCCCAGAAGTGGCAGACATCACGTATTTTCTGACGAACGAAATGTGGTCGATTGAGTAGTGTTAGTATGTACTAAGAAAGCGTGCCTACTTGCTAGCCTGCTGCGACGGCCAATTCTGAGATATCAGGTCATCAATATACATAAAAAAATTACTTACTTCACGTTCGTTCTCCGAGATGATTTTCACGTATATTTTAGGTAATGTACTTAAAAATAAGTCGCCAATACTCCTATACACTTTCCGTCGGCCGTATTGCTTTGCAGTCGCTTTAAAGCTCCCAAAATAATTACTCGACTTTACGTAAACTCTGATGCTCCATTTTTATATAAAATATGTCCACCAGAGAACTATTTTAAAACTTTTTACAAGAAGACAGACCGATCCAAGTGGCCATTTACCCCCTAAACTCAATTTTAATGCCTCTTTAGGGCATTAGGGGGTTAAGGGGATGATTGGCCCCTTGGATGTGTTTTTACGTCAAAAATCACGATTCTTGTTTGGCCCCCTTAAATATTTGTTTTAGTGTTTTTGTTATAACGACTACAGAAAGACATCTTCTGTATAAATTTAAACTGTCTAGCTATTAAAAGTGCATTTTCGTGAGATACAGCCCGGGCCGGGTGACAGACGGACAGACAGCGAAGTCTCAGTAATACGTGGTTCGTCACAAATATCAACATAACTTGCATTATCTTACTGAAGTACTTTTGGTTACGATACTACAGTCATGTGATAACATCCATGGATAGCATATGCCTAGTGCCTACCTATCTGTTATAGATTTTTAAATACTGATAACGTGCTAATCCTTATCAGTATCATGTCATGACAAAAATGCAGTAAAAATTTATGAGGCCTGCATGATGTGACAATCCTACCAAAAATAAATATTGCACGACACACAGCGCAATCTAGCCCCCAACTAAGCACTAGGCTGGTACTATGGGTACTAGACAACGGATATAGGTACTACATATTACTTACACTTTTTTTTGTAAATACATACATACATACGATACATAGAAAACTCTAAGTTATACTTAGTACTTTTTGAAAAAATGCTTTCAAAAACTTTACTACCCGGCGGGATTCGGGATTCGGCGGGTAAAGTTTTTGAAAGCATTTTTTCAAAAAGCAGTATTTCCTTAGTGTGGATTAACTCTAAGAAATAATGTTTCTAAGTTATAGGGTAAAATAGGCATGGGTTTATCAGTAGTGTTTTATTATGTCCCATTTTTGATCCTTTGGGTTTTTAGTACCTACTACAAGACTTAAAAAAAGCTGGGTCTTAGTAGGTTACAAGGGCGAAAGTTTGCAAGTATGTACCTATGTCTGTATTATGTATGTGACTCTGTAACTCCTTCACTCAAAAACTACTGAACCGGTTGCGATGAAACTTGGAATGTAGGTAGCTGGAGACCTAGAATAACACATAGGCTATTCGGGAATATCGGGTTTTTACTCCGATATTCCCGGGGGGTCGGGACTAACGCGGGTGAAACCGCGGGGCACAGCTAGTAACCCTGTTATATTCTTAAATTAACCAGATGGTGGTTATTCTAAAAACGACACGTTCGAATTTGATGATAAGTCATTTTCCGAACAGTTTGGCTTTGGAACTGGCTCGTCTCGTCCGTCAGAGACGAGTTTGAAATGGATCACTATCAGGCGACCTTTCCCCTTCTACAGTCGACTACGTTTGGTAAGTTTGTATGGAGCAAAGAGTAGGTTAAGAGGACAGTCTCCCTACTCTTTCCTCCATACAAATTTTACAAACGTAAGTACCTAGTCGACTGTTTCCTCTTTATATATGTATAAAGATATTAGAAACAATATGTTTACCTATGCCATAAGTCCTATATCAGCCATGACCATCCCCTACGTTTTCATTTTATTCATTATCTAATTTTATTTATATTCTAATTAAAAATGAAAAAAAAAAAAACAAAACGTAGGGGCATTAGTCATGGCCCATGGCAGACATAGGTTTTATGACATAAACATATTTGTTCTAATATGGCTTTATCCAGGGAGGAAATAGTCGACTACGTTTGTATGAAGAAAGAGTAGTAGACTGTCCTCTTAAGTATCCTTTCTTCTTAAGGTTTCTTTAACCATGTGATGTGACTGAATCACGTTTATTTAATTTATTCTACATATAGGTACCTAATAATTTCTTAGGGGACTGTTAACAATGAATATACAATGTTGCAAATAGTAGGTAAGTCTAGTACTTGAATGCAGCGCAATAAATACAATATGTAGGTTTGTTTTATTAAATAGGTGTTACCCACACATGGTTTACACACTATAATAGGGGTTTCCAAACTTTTTTTGTATACTGCCCACTTTGAGTATAAATTATTTTTTAGCGCCCCCCATTTTGTCACCTTCTTAAGAACTCGATACAGGGACGCAGAAATCGGGTTATTTACATATAATTTTTAAAACATGATTGCCCGCGGTCTATTATCTATCTACGAAAATGACTTATCTAGGAATAGTTGGTGTCTAAAAGTCGGTGTCAGTCCTCCTAGATGAAATTACACAACACCTTTTTTTCTGGGTTTCTTACGGGCCCCCTTTAGGCCTGCAGCGCCCACAAGGGGGCGGCGTTATCGTCCACTTTGGGAACCCGTGCACTATAATATACAATACTATATGCATGTGTAGACACGACACGTGTATATTATTATGTCAAGTACAAAAGTACAATGACCACTGAAGGTTTCTTACACATGTACGTACATAACAAGTTGGTTTATAGGACAGCAAATAAACAACTCGATTATTTATCACACTATCATACAACCTATTCTTTCAAATAAATAAATAATATGTGAACAACACACAGCGCCATCTAGCCCCGTGGTAAGCCACTAAGCTTGTGTTACGGTGAATAGACAAAGGATGTAATACCTACTTATTTTTCTTTTTTTTTTCTTTTGTAAATACGTAGAGACACCCAGACCAAAAACAAATTGGTATTTATTTTTAGCATTTATAAATACTTGTACCCGGCGGGAATTAAACCCGCAAGCTTCTGCATTGCACTCGGGCATTCGTTTAGCGCGTCACAGAGGTCGACTAATACCTATTAGGCATAAAAAAATATGAAAAGTAAGGGACTAAGGAATTGACATTAACTTCAACATTGGTGATGTTACCACGGAATTATTTTTATCCGGACAGATCCGAACACGGACGTTTAAAATTGGTCCGGAATGTTCCGAATGTTAATAAAAAAAAGAGATGAAATGCGTTTATTTCGATTACCTTTGCGTTTAATGTACTGTTTATTTTATTTTGTGTTTGTACCTTTGTGTTTGCAAACAGGCGATTTTTTACAAAAACTAAATTAGAGGCCGTCATACATGAAACGTTTAATTATTATTATGGCTACCTATAATAGAGTTGTTAATAGTATCGCTCGGAAATAAGTTTTAAATTATATTTTGTAACATTTTCGTTGGGTAATCGTTTTGTTTTATTATCTTAATAATTATCTATCAATGACAATAATCAATACAGTCAAATACAGAGCATTTAGTAAGCTTTAGAAACAAAAATGATTGAAGTATAAAACGAAGACAAAATACTATCGAAACAGAAACAAAAGGCGACCGATCCAAAACTTTATTTAACAAATTAATAATACAAATTGTTATTAGTTAATTAATTTTTAGTCGAATTAAAAAAAATATAGAGTTCATTAAAACACGCACGGTGTAAAGACAGCCAAGCAGTAGCAGGCGATACAAACGTGAGTACCTGTGCCTGTGTGGGTAATATTGAACGTATATCTGTGTATTGAGAGAGCCTCGGACGGCTGTGTGCGTGCATGCCGGCGTACGGTCACGTTTTGCGAGGCGTGTCGATCTCGGCCCGTGTTCCCGCACCTTGGTTCATTAATAAATGTGTTATTTTCATTGACTTATATAAAATACAATAAAGTTATTTCAGTCGACACTTTCGCTGATTGCATTGCATTGACGATTTTAAACCAGACCCGTTTCTGGTGATATTATTAAATTCTAAACTAGCTCCTGTGGGAATTTCATAAATTACCTTCTTATTGGATGTCTAAATCATATAAAGAACACACTCTCCAATAGTATCGGCGGTTTAAGCTGTGCGTTGTGCCATCAGTTAGTCAGGCAGGACAAAGCATTTTATAGGTAATCCTGCGGTTTCACCCGCGTAAGTCCCGATTTAGGAATTGTTAATTAGGTTCTTAACCTACCAACTATTGTAATACTGTGACTCATCCATCAGAAAATGATGACGCTGTCCTAGACAATCCTAGATACTGTTTATATTATATTAGGAAAATGATTAATTTTACATTCAGCTGTCAAAATGATTGCTAAAGCAACAAATTTATCCTTTTGACAAGGTGTTGAGGTGAGATCTTATAAAATAATTTAATTAGATTAAAAAGAACAGAAACAAGTAGAATGCCTTGTTTGACTAATAAAAAGGAACATGGCAAGAAAAAGACTTTAACTAAAACAAATACATTTACAATTTCCAAGCAACACGTATTCGAATTAATAAAATTAGTTGACCATATTTCGGTTTTAGTTTTAGTACGATGTATGATTTAGGTGTGGACAAACTAGGAATCCTGCAATTCGGATCGACCACCTAAGTGAAATGCATTTGAAGCATATTGAAAGAAAAAGATGGAAATTTTACGTAGGTTGCTATCTAGCTAGGTAGGTACCTTAATAAAATTGTCATCTTGAGCTGTAAGACTTTGCTTTTCACTTATGGTAAAATCTAGGTAAATCGGAAGTAAGTACCCTTTAGGTTTTGTGTCGTAAACCTAAATATGGTTCCTTCCTACATGTTGACACAAATAATCATGAGATTTGGCAAAAAGCAAGGTCTTACTGCACAAGTAAGTTAGTAGGTCTCTGGGTCGAATGAGCGCCAGTATTTACATTCAGAGGGTTTTTAATTGTTGGTCAGCAATTACAGATACACCGCCAAGGATCCCGTACCCATACCTATTAAGTCGTCGTATATGATTAGGATTACGGAACTGGAACTTACTTGGACGGCTTTTTATATATTAATTCACCCGCGTAAGTCCTGTTCCCGCGGGAATATCGGGATTAAAGTAGCCAATGTTACTCAGGGTGAATGTAGCTTTCTAAGGGTGAAAGAATTTTTGAAATCGGTTCAGTAGTTTTTGAGTTTATTCATTACAAACATACAGACACACATACACACAAAAATAAAAATCTTTCCTCTTTATCATATTAATGTAGACTAGCAGATCCAAAATCATTTTTTACTGGATTGATAAATAAATAAATAAATTCTGTGAACAACCTCTATGCCTCTATACCAGCGGTTTGGGCTCTGCGTTGATATTATAATTTATTTGATATACATTGAATTGTATATGTATATTGATTCATTATTATGTATTGTTATTGTAGCTATTAGACTAAACTACATTATATTTTGTGAATAATAACATTTTAAAAAATCACGTGCACAGATAATGTGACAGTGATTTGATTATGGTATACGACACCTACTGACCTACTGATGAATGACTGACATTGATTCTTTGGACCAAATTGTTATCGACTTTATCGGTCAAGAAATGAGGAATGCCTTTGCCTAGCACTTAGCAGTGCAAAACTAAGGTTCAATCAAAAAAAGTTATGTAAAAATTGTTTAAAAATTTTTTTTCGTCCTATAGTATATAGGTAAGGCAATTCTGTTACCTACTTAAAAAAGGAATGTGTCTAAATTAGGTGTCTAGCTAAACAGATCTTTATTCCTTAAAATTATACAAATCTTATGGAAGCATAACCGATTGATTTGTATTTTGTTTGATATAGTAGGTACTTATGTATCAGATCACATATTTTCGATGCATTATTATTAAATTAACTCAATAAAGAAAACTTACTTGTCGTATTTGACGGAATTTCCGTTTTCTTCCCAATAATGCCGAGTTTCCATAATCACTTTGTCACAATCACAACAACAATAAAAGATAATTCAGTTAAGTAAATAACACAGCGAATAACAAATATCTTTTTCACATCCTTTATCAGAATTAGCAATGGCAACACTAGTCACTGCACAGTACAAATTAGGTTAGGTCTTCGCATTCCATTTTCGGGGTACAAGCCCTGAAGAAACATAAACGTTCGTTTGTTATCGTATACAACTGCATGTGGTATCGAATCGCATACGTGTTTCTCTCGAGAGGCTCGCGCCGATTGTGCGGACTGCGGACGTAAGGGCGCTACTCACACACCTGCCGCAGGGGCAATCTAGGGTGTAGGAGTGGGGATGACCCTTAATTGCATCCTTAATTGTGATGTGTGTAGGCATGCAGGGGCAATTTGGAGGATTGGCCCTGCGGCAGGGCGGCAGGGGCGCGAGACCATCCTTGATCCCTAAGTCGTCCCTGCCGTCGCTGCGTGTGTAGCGCGATTGGGGCAATTTCTCAGTCAGTTTGTCAGTATCTGTCACACGGAGTGCACGTATACATAGCGTACAATCAAAATGGCGGCCGACAACGAACGCGAAGTTTGGACGCGAATTATAGAAGTTTATCAAGACCGACCTCACATGTGGGATAAAAATCATAAACATTATTTTAACCGTGACATGAGGCAGCAAACATTCACACTAATGTTTGAAATTTTTGGGGAACTCAAAACCAACATGGAGCTGCCGGCTTTCAAAAAAAAATTTGAAAATATGCGGACATCCTTTTTTCGGGAGTTAAAAAAGGTACGTATTTTTAATTAAGTAATGATTATTCAAAATTGTGTTTTGAAATTTTTTTTTTGTAGGTATTTGTATTTCATTTCAATGTGTTATCTTTTTTAGGTTAATTCTTCAAAACAAACAGGATCTGGCAGCGATGATGTGTACAAACCATCTCTTTGGTATTATAATCTCTTTACTTTTATTGAAGAGACTACTGAACCATCTCGCACGGGAGTAGATACCATGGACTGTGACGAGGTAATACTTAAAATAAAACAAGAATAAAATCACTTGGCACAATTATATATATATTTATTAGAATTACTTCTAAATATTAGGTATAAGTACTTACTTAAGTATTTCATCAACATTAAAACTATTTTAATGCTCTTATATTACTCGTAACATGTCTTCTTGAAAATCAACACTGCCTTGTCCGTTAAAATACGACATAAATTGACTTCTAACGTAGTTTCCTTCATCGTTGCGCTGTTTTTCATTTCTTTGCGCAAGTGATACTAATTCGAATGATTCTGCCCGCCAACCACCTGGTCGATAAGTTCGATCGTTTGTATTTTCAGAATCTGTACATGAATTTGTCAAATAGATTTTTGATTTTGTTCTTAAAAAATTGTGTAAAGCGCAACATGCTAGAACAATAGCATCGACGTTCTCAACATTTACACTTATTTTTCGGCGAAATATCCTAAAACGTGTTGCCAGTATCCCAAAAGCATTTTCTACTACCCGTCTTGCCCTAGATAACCTATAATTAAATATTCTTTGTTCATGGTTTATATTCTTGAATGGATAGGGCTTCATCACGTGTCTGTTGAGAGAAAATGCACTGTCTCCTACAAATACATAGGGCACTGTAGTATTACTATTTGGTAACGTTGAAGCTGGTGGTAGGTTTAACTGGCTTTTCATTAGTTTTTCATGAAATTTTGTATGTTGTATTACACCACCATCAGAGACGCTTCCATTTATGCCAGTGTGTACATACATAAACTCATAATTTGCATTAACAATGGCAAAAAGTACTACACTAAAAAACTGTTTGTAATTAAAAAAACACGAGCCACTACCAGGGGGCTTTTCTATAGCTACGTGTTTTCCGTCCATTGCTCCAACACAGTGACTGAAATTCCATTTTTCTTCAAACATTTTTGCTGTGTTCTTCCATTCAGTTTCCGATGTGGGCATCTGAAACAAACAGTAATTGAGAAATTTAATATTTCAGGTTTCACAGAGTTTGGAATTGGATGAACCATCTGGTAGTCAATCACTCAACCTAAAACGTCCAAGTAAGCTAGACAAAACAGAAGAAGAACCTGCTCCAAGAAAACCGCGATTAAACTTACAAAAAAAACAAGAGAAACTGTTTGATACTGCTCAAAAACTTCTTACCACTACAGATGAATGGGAAGTCATAGGAATGGGCTATGGTATTCAATTGAAAAATTTAAGTAAACACCAGCAAGTTGTTGCGAAAAAATTAATATCCGAAGTCATTTTCTATGGGCAACTTGGAAAACTAACAGAAGAATCGTCAATCACTTTGAAAAACCAATATCACAATCCGTACATTCATTCAGTACCTATTAATACTCTTACACCATCCCCACAATATCAATCCTACGTATCTGCTCCTACTCCATCCCCACAACATCAATCCTACGCATCTGCTCCTACTCCATCCCCACAACATCAATCGTACGCATCTGCTCATACTCCATCCCCACAACATCAATCCTACGCATCTGCTCCTACTCCATCCCCACAACATCAATCGTACGCATCTGCTCCTACTCCAACCCCACAACATCAATCATACTCATCTGCTCCTACTCCATCCCCACAACATCAATCGTACGCATCTGCTCCTACTCCAACCTCACAACATCAAGCCTATGCATCTGTTCCTACTCCTACACAATCCTCACAACTTTCTGAGGTTCAATATGATGACATTACCATTGATTTCCCTAACACTACTTTTAGTAATAATAATAATTTAGTGGAAGGTAGTTTCACTAAAGTTAAAGATTTTCTTATATTTAAACACAAAAAGTAATTAAAATGATAATGTCTTATCCTTTAAAATTCTCACAATTAACTTAATATTTGGAAACTGGGTACCTATAACTTGTTACCGTATTAATAAAAAATATTTCACCGACTGTGATTGTTTTTTTTGTGGTTGAATCTTGGTTGAGTACTTACAAGAAAAAACAGTTTATCTAGAATTTCGGGAAATTAAATTTCTAACATGCAGGTTTACTTTTTATAATTATACTTTATATAAACTTACCTTTATATAATGTTTCAGACAATTGTAAATCGCCCAACAAGTCTCAGGAATCATTGTTGACATCAATTGTGGTGATATGATACAACTAAATTTCAAATCCTCGTAGGTTTGTCCACTGGCCAAAAACCGAAGCGTAGCAATTAATCGTTCTCTAGCGCTTACGGCATTCCGCATCAATGTATTTTTTTTTTCTATAAATGGTGCCACCATTGCAAGAAGCTCTTCAAAAGAGTCAGAATCCATCCGTAAAAAGTTATTGAAGTCATCTACTTCCAGTTCTTTTATAATATTCATGTGGCATAACTCACTTCTTTTCAGTAGCCATTTCTTCACCCAGTATCTCCTTTTCCTTTTTTTTTGAGGTAGCACCACTGAAAGCGCCAAGGCTACTCCAATCTTTTGATTGGTCGATAATACGGGTGCCATTCTCAATACGTGTGCTCAGCTCAGCTTACTCGGAAACACTGCACGGCAGGCAAGTGTGTAGAGATACTCCCGATATCGCCACAACCGCCATGCACCCTAGATTGCCCCTGCGGCAGGTGTGTGAGTAGCGCCCTTTAGACGGAGCATGATAAACCGTACGTGTTACCTTGTACTCTGCCGAATACCGGCCGGTGTGTCATGTGACGGAGCGCGACAACGACGCGACGAACGGCGTCAAAATACGACACGGGCCACAGAACGTGCCTCCATATTCTTTACAGCACTATTATAAATCATCTAGCTAGAAAGTGAAAATAATAAAATCGTTTACATACTTAGTCTTTACATCAAGAGATGTAGGTATAAATAAAATTAGATTTGTCAAATCTGAATATATCCGGCGAAAGAGAGAGCGATGGTTGTGTCTTCGTCTGTCGAGGACGGTCGGCCACGCTCGGTCGCACGTGACTCTTGTTGACGTGACTATTTGCCCGCACTTCCACACCGCGAGCCATGCGCCTCCCGCACCCACTCACTAGCGAAATCAAAATACTCGATAGAATACGAATAGGTGCAACCGGCTTAATGTCACACCGAAGCACATGAAGCGCGTAATTGGGGCCGGGCGGGCGCAAGAATTGAATTGTTTTGTTGAAGGCAAGGGTTTTTTTTGACGATTTTTCTTCATGCTCTTTGAAAAAATGCTTTCAAAAACTTTAGTACCCGGCGGGACTCGAACCCGCGACTACTGGTATTCCGTTCCAGAGCGAATTTTGAGCAGCGTTTTTTGAAAGCTTTGTGGTAAACACTAAGAAATAACGTTTATAGATTTTTCTTCAATAAAAAATACAAAAAAAATATCATGGTAAAAGATTACCAGTGGTCGCGGGTTCAAGTCCCACCGAGTACCAACATTTTTTAAAGCTGTTTTTCAGAAGCAGTACCGACCTACCTATTTCTGAGTGTGGTAGGTAAGTACCTACCTAAACACTACCATAACACTAAAAAAATATGTTTTAATTTAATTCTTTTTTAAATAGAAAATAAAAAGAAATGACAACAATACTTTTTTCATCCCTTCTATTCAAAAAGTGTCGCTTTGGTCCGCTATAAGTTGGACCAAAGTAGCTCTTTTCTGTTAAGATAAACAGCCGGGAGCAAAGTAAAACAGCCGGGAGCAAAATAAAACAGCCGGGAGCAAAGTAAATTTGAATTTGGAACATGTGTATCATTCATAGAAATCAAACGTAAATTATATGAATTACTGGCTATTTATTTATTTATTATTTATTTATTTATTCATTTGTTTCATTTGTTTCATTTGTTTCATTTGTTTCATTAGTTTCATTAGTTTCATTAGTTTAATTAGTTTAATTAGTTTAATTAGTTTCATTAGTTTCATTAGTTTCATTAGTTTCATTAGTTTCATTAGATTCATTAGTTTCATTAGTTTCATTAGTTTCATTAGTTTCATTAGTTTCATTAGTTTCATTAGTTTCATTAGTTTCATTAGTTTCATTAGTTTCATTAGTTTCATTAGTTTCATTAGTTTCATTAGTTTCATTAGTTTCATTAGTTTCATTAGTTTCATTAGTTTCATTAGTTTCATTTGTTTCATTTGTTTCATTAGTTTCATTTGTTTCATTAGTTTCATTTGTTTCATTTGTTTTATTTATTTTGCTTATTTTTTTTAGTATTTATTTATATGAAAATTTCACAGATGATGTATTTCTGTAGCCGCTATAACAACCAACAAATATTTATAGAGGGCTTCTGTATAATAAACGTGATATTAAAATTTTATACCCAATATTTCTGTTTAAGTAAATAGGTATATTCACGAATTACGTAACACCATATCTTATTTATTTTCTCATAGAAAGGGGATGAAAAGTAGAGTATATGACTCGAGAGCAAATTATTTTTGCCTCGGGCGATGTATACTTTGAATCCCTCGCTGCGCTCAGAATTCTACGTTAGTTACGTTATTCTAGAATTCTTCGCTTTGCTCGTGATTCAAAGTAACGCCCTCGCCGTAAAAATACTATTTTGCTCCCTTGTTATACAATCTACTATTTTTTATTTCTTTTGTTTTTATCCAGGGAGGAAACAGAATCGACTAAGTTTGTAGGTATGGATGGAGAACGAGTAGGTAGCCTTTCCTTTAAGAACTATCTAATTAAACCCTTTGTTCCTTCTTTGAAAACACATCGACCCACTTAAGTTCAGGTTTTTTTAAGATAAAAGACAATTTTAGTACCTATACTGCCTTATAGATAGGGAAACTGAAGGGTCCTCGCAAATTTAATTACATTTATGCAAAACTAGCTGCGTCCCGCGGTTTCACCCGCACAAGTCCTGATCCCGTGAGAATATTGAGGGATTAAAAGTAGCCTATGCTACTCAGGGTGAATGTATGTAATGGTGAAAGAATTGTTAAAATCGGTCCAGTAGTTTTTGAGTTTATTCATTACAAACATACAGACACACACACACACACACACAAATACAAATCTTTCCTCTTTATAAATTAGAGTAGATGTAAATGTAGAAGTGTAGATGTAGAAGAAGGAGAGAGATGGACACAGATAGCTTTTCATGAAAGGAGTCAAACAGAGTGGATCAAACAGAGACGGAGCGCTGGTAGACATGGTTTTCGTTATGCGAAGTGCTCGTTTTGCGTTTAGTGCCCCAACCGCGTATGCCCACACATTCACATCCACAGTTGGTAGGTAGGTAGGTTATTGAAGTTAATTAAGGGGGCCGGCAAACATCTTGAAAAATACTGACGTGGTAGGAGTAAGTTCGTGCAATACGTAATTGTAATTGTGGAACTTCACTAAGTGACATACCCACCCCGTAGCGTTCATGTAGGTAGGTATGGCTATTATGTATAAGTCTATGACTATGCGAAATGTATTTGAAGTCAGTAAATTTTAAATCCCGGAATAAAGAGTGCATTCCGGAATATCCGTAACTGTGGAACATCACTAAGTTGACATATCCGGTAGTATTCTATTCATGTATGGCTTGGCTATAATTCCAGTTCCATTCAATTTCAGTTAAAATTGTGGAACAACACTAGGTTACATATTATTCACACACATAAACCTTCAATCTTCAATGATTGATTGTTACATAGTTTATGTAACTTTATTAATAGCTAACGTAACTGGTAGGTACGTGTGGTAAGTACGAGTAACCTACCTCCATTCAATAATAAAATTAAAATGTTTTGATTGGATTGACGCAAGGTTGCCGACAGAATGGCTGGTTGCGAATCTGTCGGCAACCTTGCCTTAGCAAAATTTGAGTTCTACTTAAACAACTAAACACCTCTCAAATTCAAAAGTTCCCATTATGGGTAGCAACTATAAGCTAATACTAGCAAATACCTAGATAGCAGATAAATAATAATATAATCATAGTGCCATACCTACGTGAAGGTAAAGAAGTAGGATTGATGATTGGGCCCAAGTGGGCCACGCGATATCGGTTCACTCGCGCGACCAGAAAAAATCACAACTCATAAATATTAAATACCTATTCTTTTTCACATTCTATGATTGCAATATTTAATCGTAATATTTAGAATATTCAAAGGTAACGAATACAATTTTTTTTTACTTGTCAGTTTGTTGTCAGTCTCTTTTTTTTTCTAGTATGGACTCAGCTCGCGCCTTACCTGTGAGCAAATATTTTTATTTTAGCTCCATTTTTTTTGTCGTAACGCCATTTGGCCGTCTGTCATTGTCACTGTCTTATAGCTGTCGAGAATGGTGTCACTGTCAAATCACTCACCAAAATCTCAAAATCGTTCATCGAAGTTTAGTGATTTCGGAAGAGGCGTTGTTAATTTTCGATTTTTCTAAAATAATACCGTGAATTATTCATAAAAATGATCGCTTTGATCAATCGCATCCTTGATTGGTTCAAAAGCCTGTTCTGGAAGGAGGAGATGGAGCTCACACTCGTCGGACTGCAGTATTCAGGGAAAACAACTTTTGTTAACGTCATTGCCGTTAGTATTATCTGAAAACAATATTTCTATGTTTATTGAGCATGAATCTTCGATTTCACACAACAATATGTTTTGTTCCATAGCCTCCGGTTGCTGTTTGTTTTTGTATCAGAATTCCACAAAGCTGGGGCTTGCTGGTTGCCTCAGTTGAAACAAATGCTTATTGGACGTTATGTGAACCATTGTTATTCATTGTTTTGTTACATGGCACTATGAATCAGCGTTACACTTCCTATTTGTACAGATTCCATGCGATATTCATCTTATTTTTCAACTCCTTGCATTCAATAAGATTGCAAAATAATACCTATGAATACTGTGCTTAGATTTGAACCCTCTGTCAATGAATTAATTAAAAAACTTGAAAGTAGTCAACAAAATACAGCAGGACATACAAAATTCTTTTGTGATACCTGTATCTATCAATCCACTGCATTTTCAATGAACAAACATTCCTACCTACATCTTTGAGTTTGCAGAGTCAGTTTGTCCATTAGGTTCTCAGGATTGGTGTTAAAATAGCTAATTCTATCTTCATTTTTCATATAGTTATGTGGCTCACTTAGTGTTAGAGTTATCAAGTTGATAACAACCTGAATCAACTGCTTAATGTGCCTTCCATGGAGGAGCTCGAGAAATGTTTTTCGCCACACATTATCCCATCCAAGTACAAGTATTGACCTTGATAAGCATTTTTATGTCTAATTCTATATGGTTTCTCTATAGTATAAATTAGTTGCTTAAAATTGAAAAACTTAACATCAATAAAATGAACTAATTAAAATTCTTTTTAAATGGATTCATAAAAATGTAGCACTGCCAGCTAACTTTTGGTTCCGCCTTGTGCTTAATACTTTCATTGAATAAATATTTAGTTAGGTACCTAGTTGTTGGTTATTTACCTGACTGCTGAAGATGGTTATTTTATCCTTTTTTTTTGCAACATAAATCCATAATGTAGTTTTATTTAATAACTAGCAGCATGCCGCAGTTACACCTGGTTCAGTTCTGATCCCGTGGTACTTACTTATTTACTTTCATTGTGTGTTTCCACAACTAGCCCTATAACTGGGCCTTTTTGCGTGACGTTAAGCTGTAGGTTTCCTCACGATGTTTTCCTTCACCGTAAGATCGATGTTATTAATCCCTTGGTAGAATCTGTATAAGATGTAGTCTATGTGATATTCTAGAACTCCAGCTGTTTATAATCCAACTTTTGATCTCAATTGGTTCATTAGTTTTCAAATAAACTTTTGTTTATCTGGGGGCACGGTAGTGCCCCCGCCAAGACGAGCCAGCGAAGCGTACGGGCACTACCTACCTTTTCTCGAAAGGTTTCGTCGGTATTTTGAACCCTCATAACTTGGGTTTGGAATATACCAGATGAATGTAATTCAATGGGTATAATGTCAATAGGGAACTCAAGAAAAATACACAGTTTCGGTTACATAGCTCCTATAGTTTAGATTTTATTGATATCTAAAAACCCCCGATTTCGTCACTGACTCATTCACTCACTCACTCACTCACTCACTGATGATCATCAAAATTCAAATGGTACTTCCGGAAGTCCTAGAAAGCTAAAATTTGGTATGTAGGTTTGTATTCCACAAGCACCTTACTTCACAAACTCAACATCTTAGCCAAAATATATGGGCTTGGCCGTTTCATTACCGCAAGAACAAATGTTTAACAGAAAACCCATGCATGGAAGCGAAACGGCCAGCCATATATTTGGCTTGTGGAGTTGGGGCGTGTAGAGTTATAAGCTTGGCTTTAGGTACATGACATCTGATAACTTTTTGACAGTGCCCATCATATGATCTCGCTCTCATCTTGGCTACATTTTACATGAAAATGTTTTTGAGGGGATTATTATTGACAGGAAAAGGTAAATTATGTAAAAATACCTTTGCCTCTCATTTTGGGATAAGTAAGTAAAATTTGATGAACTAAATCTATTGTGTGTTGAAAAAAAACCGTATATATTTTATTTTATTATGGTGGTTTATTGTGTTGGTGTGGAATCCTTGGCGCGCGAGTTTGAGTCGCACTTGACTGATTATTATAAGAACCGTTATTTTAAAGACTAAAATATACAAAGAACTAGTTATAAAGGTAGTCTCAATGTCAAATATTTTCTACTGATTTTGCAAAAGCAAATATGTTTGTGCTTTATCTATCAGTGTTGGTTAGTCAATGTTGAATCATATAGCATTTTGTAGTATGCATGAGATAACTCAGTATCAGAGTTAATCAATAGCATACTTAACTAGCAGAGTCCCGCGGTTTCACCCAAGTCAATCTCGATCTCGCGGGAAAATCGGGAGAAAAAGTAGCCTTTGTGATCTCCAGCTATCAGCATACCAAGTTTCATCGCAATCGGTTCAGTAGTTTTTGCGTGATCCTTCACGTAATAAACATGTTCGTTTACTTATTTACTTACACACAAACTTTCACACTTGTAATAGGTATAAAGGTACGAGTTGGCAACGGGCGACATGAGGAGGCAGCGGACGACGTGTCTTCTCATGTCGCCCGTTGCCAATTCGTACGTTTAGTAGGATGATGAGATGACCTTGTGGCGCAATGGGCGAATCACCCGCATTTGACGCCGAAGGTCGTGGTTTCGATTTTTGCCGCAGAACAATTTATTATTTAAGGCAGCATCTAACAAACAAATGTTTAATAATAGAGGCCTGTTCCCTTATCTAATCACTAACATTGGCAGTTTTACTCTCGATAGTTTGCATTTTAATTAATTGCCGAAATACACATTTTTAGATAACATTGTTTACCAAATCTGTTACTGCCTGACATGCTTAGCCTAACTCGAGTTTGACGGCCTTTGTGGCGCATCGTGCGAGGGTCTGAATGCAATGCAGAAGGTTGCGAGTTCGATCCCCGCCGGGTCAAAGTATTTATGGTTTAAAATAAATGTTTGTTTCTGTTCTAGGTGTTTTCTGTGTATCACATGCATGTATTTACGTATTATTATATTTTATTATATTTATACATGTTCTAAATAACTTTGACTTTTAGGTGGAGGCCCTTGCCGAATTTGGACAATTCTAACTAACATTTATTATTATTTTTTCAGTCTGGTCAATTCAGTGAAGACATGATACCGACTGTTGGATTCAATATGCGCAAAATTACCAAAGGGAATGTTACAATCAAGGTGAGACAAAAAAAAAAAAGAAAGAAAGAAAATATGTTTATTAGGACAAGCACACAGCAACAGATACACAAATATAGAACAGAACAGAAACAAAAGTAAAAAAAATTAAAACAATTTGACAATACAAACTAGCAGAAAAGAATATCTAGGAAGCCATGTGCTTACCCTAAATGGGCCGGCCTCAGTAAAAAGCGGTGGCCAGTAAACATACTTGGGCCACAGCGCTGGTTGCAGCGCGCAAAAGAGCGAGACAAAGCATGTGCTATTTTATTAAGTAGAGTAAAGCTTAGACTGCACGGCCGACACTGACACTGCAACTTTACCTATAGAGCCCACACCTACAGCACAAATGCACGAATTTCTTTGTAATGTGAGGTTTATATTTGTGCAGGACTACTATTAGATACGCGTGATACTTGCCCAATTGCCATATATTGCTGGCAGACAGGTCATAAATAAGAAACTGAATTGGATTGTTTGTGCAGGTATGGGATATTGGTGGTCAGCCGAGATTCAGATCAATGTGGGAGAGGTATTGTCGAGGTGTCAACGCTATAGTGTGAGTACTATAATTATAAATCAACATAATATTATTTACCCTTGCTTGAGCCGCCTGGGCTTTCTCGTACTGATGGCAAGAGACCGGACGGGCTTACTCTGGTGCCTTGGGCGAAGGGGAGATGCCTCATTTGGGACGCAACGTGTGTCAACACCGTTGCTGCTTGCCATGTGTCCCGTACTGCTGCTGTGGCTGCTGCGGCGGCGGAGACAGCGGCGGTTGCTAAGCATGGCAAGTACGCCCTGCTCCACGCGAGTTATTTATTTGTGCCGGTGGCCGTGGAGACGTTGGGGAGTTGGGGGGGGGTGAGGCTGTCACCTTTGTGAGGGAGATCGGTCGTCGGCTTAGAGATCGGGGCTTGGACTGCCGCTCGGGTTCTTTTCTGGTGCAGAGGATGGCCGTTGCTATCCAACGAGGAAATGCTGCGTGCGTTTTAGGGTCCTTTGCACCAGCAACGAATTTGGGTGGCCTGTTCGACTGACTTTGTTGTTTTGGTAAATTTGTAGTTTTTAAGTTTAATTGTAATTAGGTTTTAATTTGGGTTTTTTAGTTTTTATTTTTAAGTATATGTATTTAAAAAAAATATGTAATTGTATTGCATTGCTCTTTGTGAATAAATTTATTAAATAAAGTTATTATTTTGTTTTTTTACCCTAAAACCACTTGTAAATAGTCTTATTTTGTTCTTATTGTTAAGGCATTTTTTCAAACCGAGTAATATAATTCAGCCTCTCACGTGGGTCCCCGTGTGGCGCAGTGGTTATCGCACTGGCCCGGCAAGCGAGGGGCACAGGTTCGAATCCTGTCACGGGAGATATTTTGATGGTGCTCCTTGTAAAATATTTTTATTACATCTTTTCCAGTTACATGGTAGACGCAGCCGACCCCGACAAGATCGAAGCGTCTCGCAACGAACTGCATGGTCTGCTCGAGAAGCAGCAGCTGACCGGCATCCCAGTGCTTGTGCTCGGCAACAAGCGTGACCTGCCGCACGCTCTCGACGAGCACGGTCTTATTGAAAGGATGTGAGTAACATACTTCCATATACCTAAACTTTGCCTCTTTATAATATTAGTATAAATAAGCAGCGCGCATGACACGTTACCTCCTACAGTGTAAAATGCACTTAAGAACGTGGCGACTGTTACCATTTCCATACAAACTTAATACCAAAATAGATTATGAAAAATTTAGGAAAACTTTGCGGTGGGGACTAGGGCATGCAATATCGGAAGGTTTTCAATCTCGGGACGATATCGATATTAAGAGCTCAATCCCGGGATCCCGGGATCCCGGGATTGATACTGAGATTTTAGATATCGTTAAAAAGGCGAATTTAATACAATAAAAATGTGTTAAATTTAAGACTCTAGTGGTTTCATTGCGTAAATAAGTTACCCCGAGGGCCGTCCACCCCATCATTTTGGAAATATGGCGGACAAATACCCTAAACCCGAAAGTGCTAACACCGCTAAAATGATGTTAGCAGAAAAAAATTGCATGCGAGCTTGTATACAAAATAATTGTCTTAAAAATTGCAATGAATCACGTTACTTTTATTGTTTTAAACATTTTACCAATTCCCTACGCTTCTAAATCTTTACAGATCTCTTCCTCAGGGGTAGACTAATTTGGGTTTAATTTTAATAGTTCTATTCAATCATTCCATGAGGAAAAATATAGCTAAAAACCTTAATTTATACCCAAATAGTAAATTGCTCAAATCTCGATATCGGATCACTCAATCCCGGGATTATAATATCGAACTTTTGCGTCCGAGATCCCGGGATTACGATATCCCGGGATCCCGGGATTCATGCCCTAGTGGGGACCCTTTAAAAGTAGAATCTTAATCCGAATAATATCGATATTAAGGTAGAAAACTAAATTTTTCATAATTTATTTTAGTATTAAGTTTGTATGGAAACGGTAACAGTCGCCACGTTCCTAAGCGGTGGCCCATTGAAGTACTGACCGTGTGGCGCTGCAACATACCGCATGCTCTTGACGAACACGATCTCATTGGAAGGATGTGAGTAAACGTGATTTTTCTAAGTTAAACGCAACGTTAGCGCGATTCATTTTTACCACTGGCGATATCTTGTGATAAACTGGCGTCAGTGGTGAAGACGCCAATTTTTCACTGGATGTCGCCAGTGTCGTAGCGTTGACGAACTTAGCTGCGTCCAGTGTGTATTTTAGGGTTCTTATCTTACCCATCTATACTAATACTATCTATTACTATAATAAAGCGGAAGAGTTTGTTTTTTTGTTTGTTTGTTTGAACGCGCTAATCTCAGGAACCACTGGTCCGATTTGAAAAATTCTTTCGTAGTTGGATAGTCCATTTATTGAGGAAGGCTATAGGCTACTTTTGATCCCGATATTCCCACGGGATCGGGACTTATGCAGGTGAAACCGCGGGGAGCTGCTAGTAATATTATATAGCGGAAGAGTTTGTTTGAACGCGCTAATCTCAGGAACCACTGGTCTGATTTGAAAAATTCTTTCGTAGTTGGATAGTCCATTTATTGAGGAAGGCTATAGGCTACTTTTGATCCCGATATTCCCACGGGATCGGGACTTATGCAGGTGAAACCGCGGGGAGCTGCTAGTAATATTATATAGCGGAAGAGTTTGTTTGAACGCGCTAATCTCAGGAACCACTGGTCTGATTTGAAAAATTCTTTCGTAGTTGGATAGTCCATTTATTGAGGAAGGCTATAGGCTACTTTTGATCCCGATATTCCCACGGGATCGGGACTTATGCAGGTGAAACCGCGGGGAGCTGCTAGTAATATTATATAGCGGAAGAGTTTGTTTGAACGCGCTAATCTCAGGAACCACTGGTCTGATTTGAAAAATTCTTTCGTAGTTGGATAGTCCATTTATTGAGGAAGGCTATAGGCTACTTTTGATCCCGATATTCCCACGGGATCGGGACTTATGCAGGTGAAACCGCGGGGAGCTGCTAGTAATATTATATAGCGGAAGAGTTTGTTTGTTTGAACGCGCTAATCTCAGGAACCACTGGTCCGATTTGAAAAATTCTTTCGGTGTTGGATAGTCCATTTATTGAGGAAGGCAATAGGCTATTTTTGATCCCTATATTCCCACCGCGGGGAGCTGCTAGTTTGTGATATTCGTGATATTATACCCTTCGTGCGCGAGTTCGACTCGCACTTGCCAGTTAGTTTAGTTCGAACTAAACTAATTTAATTATTCAGGATTTTCCTTAGCTTTGTCTAGTAATTTGACTTTTGTTTATTTCCCCCCAGGAACCTGTCGGCCATCCAAGACCGCGAGATCTGCTGCTACTCCATCTCGTGCAAGGAGAAAGACAACATCGACATCACGCTGCAGTGGCTCATCTCGCACAGTAAATCGGGGAGTGCGCGCTAATTCCGCGCACTCGCGCGCACAAACACCTACGCTACTGCTGTACTGTACACTGTACACTATACACTGTACAGTGGCCCTCAGTTTAGCGACACTTACATTACGAAACCATATTTTCGGATACTTAGATCAAAAATATAAACGAAGAACTGTCAATTTTAAAGGAAAAAGTAAATAAAGAACTGTCACTTTTAAATAGATTTAGGTATAAGTTTTTTGTTTACATTTTTGATCTAAGATTCGGAAATAGACAATAGTAGCATGCATTATAGAACCAATTTCACAAAAGCAGTCTCGCAGCAGTTACTGGAAGTAATTTTATCGAATAGATAAAATATTATATTTGTGTTGTCTTGGTTGTCTCTCTATGTATAATATGTATGTATGTATTTACAAAAGAAAAAAAAATTTTTTTAATTCATTTTCTAGTCACCGTAACACAAACTTAGAAGCTTACCACGAAGCTAGATGGCGCTGTGTATTGTTCACAGAATTGATGTATTAGATAGTATCTACCGCTGTTCTGCGCAACTTTTTTTGTGAAAATGACTCTAAAATGCATGCTGTTAGTTTCTTAACGTACGGGGTATAGGGCTTATGTTGTGTTGCCCCAACTGAGACACACTGTATTGAGATCTACCGGCTACTTTCTGTAATGACTTTCGATTACTTTAAACTAGCATTGCTTCTTTTTCAGGACATACTATAAACCTAATGGTAATATAGATAAACTAGCCTCGTCCCGCAGTTTCACCCGCGTAAGTCCCGATTCCGTGGGAATATCGTGATCAAAAGTAGCCTATGTTATTTTTCGATAATGTAGCTTTCTATTGGTGAAAGATTTTTTTAAATCGGTCCAGTGGTTATGGAGCCAAATATAAATCTTTCCTCTTTATGATATTAGTATAGATTGTCGATAATAAAAAAATTAAATTAAAAATTAAAAAAACCCCCGACTTAAAAAATCTTCAAAGTTAAAACAAAACTAAACTTTAAAAAGGCAAAAATAATAAACCGAAAACATATTTCATGTCTCTGAGTAGGTATGTGGTACCTTACGTTCCCGCGTCGGGGGCCGCGGGAATGTGTCACAGAAGTTGATGGTAACCGACCCGTGCTTATAGTATCTAACGTTTCCGCGTCCCCCGACGCGGTAACGTAAGGTACCACATACCTACTCAGAGACATGAAATATGTTTTCGGTTTATTATTTTTGCCATTTTAAAGTTTAGTTTTGTTTTAACTTTGAAGATTTTTTAAGTCGGGGGTTTTTTAAATTTTTAATTTAATTTTTTTATTTCACCCTTTTTGTAAAAGTGATTTTGATGAAACATGCATAGTGTTGTCACAAAAGTCACGTCCTTTTATTTGATACCCCACTCGGGTATATTTGAAAACATTCGGTTTTTATTTCCGAGTTTGACCCTACATATACTTTGAACGGCTAACCCGATTTTGATGAAACTTGCATATTGTTGTCACAACAGTCATGCTCTTTTATTTGATACCCCACTCGGGCATATTTGAAAACATTCGGTTTTTATTTCCGAGCTTCAACCAACATATATTATGAACGGCTGAACCGATTTTGATCAAACATAGCTAAGAACACTCGCGCAAAAGACACCTATTAAACAAAAAAAACTACATTTAAATCGGTTCATCCGTACAGGAGCTACGATGCCACAGACAGATACACAGACAGACAGACACACAGACACGTCAAACTTATAACACCCCTCTTTTTCCGTCGGGGGTTAAAAAACACAGTATCATCATACTGACAGTACTAACATCCACAGTACCACATTATCATTATTTTCGTAATTACTTTTTAACTAAACTATCAGAATCCGAGAGTGAATTTTGCTAATTCGGATTGTCCGATGTATAATTTCAATCGAGCTATGGCATTCAAAGCGATAAGCATCGAAAGTATATATTATTTGAACAGAGTCGGTAGATGCAGTTCCCTTGACACTCGAGGCGTAGTGCCTGCACCAAAACTTGTTTGAAGTAAATAAGTTAGACTAGAAATACTTCGTTATTGATCATTATTGAGATACTATGTGCACCGAAATAACTTCTCATTTATTTTTACATAGCAGTGCCCCGTGGTTTCACCCGCGTGACCAATCCTGCGGAAATTTTGGAATTAAAAGATATCCTATGTTACTCTCCGTTACTTAAACTATCCCCATGCAAAGTTTCACCCGAATCGGTCGAGATGTTTGACCGTGAACGAGCATTAATTTTATTAATATTTTTGGAACAAAAAGCATTTTTTTTAAACAAATTCACTAAAAAATAAAATACTGGAGTGCTTAGTATCTCAATACATATAATAATTATATTAATATGTCACATTTCGCGATAATAATACAAGTATTTTGAGGAACAAAAGAACATAACGTAGCTTTTTGTTGTATAGATACTTAGATATAGTTTACTGCGCCTTTCTCAGTGTGAGTGAAAACGTTACTCCCTAGATTGATGACTTTCTTGTCGACCGATAGTGCAGTTGCTCGAATCTTTTAAGAGAAAATAGTGAGTAGGTACTTATCATAACATCTAATCACAAACAATTAACTGAAAACTAGATCTAAATCGATCAAGCCGTTTTGAGAGATTAATGGAAACATTCAATTGCGCTTTAATATCATGGGTATGAAAGTGGATTTTTTTTTTACATTTTTGCTACATTTGAGAAATAGTCTTTATTAATTTATAGCTGCGGACCGCGGTTCACCCGCGTTACCCCTGGGAATATCGGGATCAAAATCATCTTATAGCCTTACTCAATAAATGGACTATCCAACACTGAAGGAATTTTTCAAATTGGAGCAACGGTTTCTGAGATTAGCGCGTTCAAACAAACAAACTCTTCAGCTTTATAATAGTAAATAAATAGATAAAAAAATAAAGAGACTACATTAATCGGACGTATCATACGGTTTTGTTAATATTGAAAAGATTTAAGAAATTCTTGTAGTCTATGCGATTTTATGGGTGCGAATTTTACGACTAAAATAAAGTCGAATCAATCAAATCGGTCAATTTGTGCTTATATTTCACTTCAAGCTATTACGGGACGGATTACTTAAGGGGAATGAATGAGTACCGAATGCACGAGAAAATCTATTTTCTAAGCTTAAAAGGGCAACGTTATCCACGCAAGAGTCATAGACTACGAAACAACGTGAAATGACTGTAACTGTACTTATTATTGATTAAACAAGCGAGTGGTCTTTTAAGGGTTCCTTTCTTTTACCTTTTAGGTACGGAACCTTAAAAATAACGATTTTGGTAATAATTCGCCATGACATTCCATTTAAAGTCTTACCTCTTAAAAACTTTACTATCGGTCGACTAAAAATCTCCTGTTTGCAAGAATTCTTATTATTTGTTTACGCTGACTGACGCAAAGAATTTAGGGTCGGTCCACACAGATGTCATAACTTGACACACAGCAAGTATCTTATAAATCACGCTTATAATGTGAACGGTATCTTTGAGACTACTATTTTCGTATTGCAACTGGATTTTAGTATTTTCACAATTATTTAGATAAAAATATTGAACGAAATTGGATACCGGATGCCCACAAAATTAAAAAAAACCTTGCGTGACTTATTTTGTAGTAAGCGACTTAAGAACTTATGGGATTTTATGGGTATTTATTTAAATACCTTTTATTAATTAAACTATACCAGTCTAATTAAAATTTAATATTTGGAAATTTCGTTTTGCAGTCGCTAAATAAATAAGTACTAAATGACTTTACTTTAGATTACATTTTTTAATATCGCGCGCATCCGATACAAGTACCCCTTGATTGAAAAAAAATAAGGCGATTTACACTTGAGTTATTGTTGTATGTATGTCTAGTTGATAGGGGAGAGAGGGGCAAGACGGGGTTGCGGGCAAGACGGGGACTTGGCCTTAGAGCACAAACCAATTGACCAATAACAATCGTAAAAAGGCGAAAAGGTGCGACGGGTAGGGGGTCATAGTATGACGCAGTGATTGAGTGATAAAACCACGAGCATTTTATTTTTTTTAGAAAAAACTGATTTTTGTCGATCACCTTGTGATTTTCACATTTTCATTAGATCGTGGCAGCATGAGACACAAGAGCATTTCAATTTAGGTTTAAACGCAATAACGCCTTCAGAATGCTGTTGGGGCTGCCTCGACGTTGCAGCGCATCAGGGATGTTTGCTGAAGCCTGCACCGATTGCTTTTATGCGTCAATGCGCAAGAAGTGCACGTCCCTGGTGCGCAGAGTCAGGGCTAGCTCGAACACCATACTGAAGATGATAGGCGGCAGACTGGATTGCTCATACATGAATAGGTGCGACCGCATTCATGTTGACTACATCCATTAGATTTTTAGATTACTAACATTAGTTTATATGATCGTGTTTTACTAACCCATTATGGATCATGTTGGTCTGAAATAAAAGTTTTTATTTTTTTTTTTTTATTTTTAAAGTGATTTGTTTGTGGCAATGACTACTACAACAGGTAGGAACTTGCTTATCTTCGTATTGCATGGCAGTTTTTTTCTGTTCGATTTTAAATTTAAAATGACCGGAGTGGGCATGATGGGGTATAGGGTACCCCATCTAAAATAGTTTTGAAAAAATTATAAAGATGAAGAAACTGGCAAAGGAAAATAAGCACAAGAAAAGAACAATGAGAACTTAAGAAAATTGAGATGACTATAAACCAAAACAACAATCACTAAAAAGAAAAGGTCCAAAAAAGTATTGGTTGAGTCATCATCATACAAAAGTGACTCTACGAGCCTCGGTATTTGAACTACGATAAAGTTTATGCTGCTTTTGCTGTATGCAGTAAATGGGCTCACTGTAGCTGTGTTGGTATGATCAATAAAGACAATGAAGCACCTGTAACTTGTTGTATCCCATTATACCCCTAGAGGGTACCCCATTTCACCCCGAGGGTAGGGCAAGACGGGGTGTTAGGCACTTTCCTAGTTTTTCACTGTTTTTTATTAAATCCATATTATAATGAGGTTATAAGTACTTAATTATTAAATACTGATTGCCAACGAAGATTAAGTGGATAAAAAAAGTTATGAAAACACAATACTGTCAATGTTATTGAGCTTCAAACCTTAAGGTCCCCATCATGCCCCCCTCTCCCCTACGTTTAGAGTTTTCTACGTATCATGTTAGCTCTTTTCTATAAAATAAAGTATCTCAGTAAGAATGCACTTACCAATAAAATAGATTTATTTTAATAATATACTGCAATACAAAATAGTACGATATACCTATCTACATGCACGTAATTTCGTTTGATTAAAAATTGTTTAGAATTTCTTGACCATCCGGTTCAATATAACCGTAAAACAATTAAAATTAAAATCATCTTTATATCGTTGACTAGTAAGGGAGCTATTTTTATTTTTTAACACCTCGATAGAAAGAAACCCTAAAAAATATTGCCTTAATTCTGTGTGAAAATCAAATAGAATTTACAAATATTATTTAAAAACGGGTTATTTAGCATGTTTTAATTTAGATGTGAAATTAACTAATCATTTTTTTGGTTTTAATCGAGTTGCTTTTATTATATTATGCATTTTTCAACGCCCGACGTTTCGAGGTCTATAAAGACCCCATTTCACGGGTAGACAACGCAATTAAAACCGAAAAATGAGATAAATTCATGTTTTAATTGATTTTTTACAAGGTAAATATCCCGTTTTTAATATTTGTAAAAACAAAACAACAGTGTTAGTCTAAAATCGTGAAAAGAAATTATTGTTTTATTTAAAAATTAATATAAGAAGTAAAAAAAAAATAGCTTGATATTTGCACTCTCTAAAACGTGGTAACGTTGTCTTCAGATGAATACTTTTTTAGTAATTGGCAAAAGGATTTTTTTCGTCTAAAAATATGCATACAGGGTTATGGGATGTTAGTTACAGGTCAGACTTAAAAAAAAACATTGATCAAAAGTTATTTGTTTAGTTAAATGTACAGAAGCAGCCCGATGCTGTAACCCTGTATATGTATTGGTATACATTTTATTTCATTTAACAATAACGTAATCATCTGATTTTTAAACCAGTCTGAAAAAATCCCTATTAAAAAAAACTCTACCAACTGTTTTAACAGTGCCAAGTAATTGTGTCGCAGTTAAAAAAAAGTTTATTCTGAAAACTTATTACCTACGTTGAAATTATATACATTCTGCAATATTGTAACTGGTTCATATACTTATCGCCTTACATATAAACGACGAATAAGTGATTCATAGTTAATTCAATATTTTGTCTTTTATCGCGTCTTGATTTTTCAAAGTTGCAACAAACATACGAACATCGTCTAACTATCGCTCGTTCATCGTTTATAAGTAAGGGGGATTAGACAATAGCACATATCAAATAATGTCTGTTTTGAGCACACAATCATTGTTCAAGGTTATTGGTAAATCATATTAATAAATAAGGGGTTATTCACGTGAATAACGACATTTCATAAGGCGGCTTTGATTGAACTGGTATTATTTGTAACTGGATTTAAGTGTCTAAATCATAAACGAGCAGTGTGATGTGTGGGCGCATGTCTCGATCTAAGCCAGAGTTTCAATTACCTTGTATTTTGCTGTTTATTTCCCAAAAATATTTGGTATAATATGTTGTTTTAAATCATCCAGTGATTATATTGCGAATGTATGCATTGTCTATAAACTTAGTGTAGGTATATATTTAGATTTCCTAATTATAATATACATATAGCGTTATGGTTATTAAAATATACTTATATCTCATATTGTTAGCTAAAAAATATAAGTTGGAATTATTCACCTAATGTGGGACTAATTTTGCTCAATTATTTCCGAGCTGAATGGTGTAAATAGCTCAGATACGTTTTTTTGTGTTAATATAATAAAATAACTATATAAAACATGTATACTAAGGATTGTATATTTAACAATTATTCAAATCTATTTACTTTCACTTCGTTTTTTTTTTAAATTATAGACTACGATTTGACACGTAGTTCTGATGAGAATTAATGTCAAATACAAATAACATAAACGTCAGATTGTAGTCTGGAATTTAAAAAATTCGTAAGTACTATAATTTATTTTAACAGGATGTTAATTGTGTGGGATTATGGATGTAAAAGTTATTAGCCTAACAAAAACTACCAGTTACCCTGTATGAATTTATATGATGGATGAGTCTTATTCGTGCATTTTAATTATGTTTCTGTTTGGAATTTAGTACTATCTTACCCCCTTATAAACATTTACCCCCTTAATTATGAACGATGACTAAGTTTATGTAATGTCTGTCTCTATCTGTTAACTTTGAAACATTATGTAAAAAAACAGGACAAGACAAACGATACATAGTTTAGGCAGCTGTTTATAAGTAAGGGGGTTAATAGTCCTGCTTTAGTTAAAACTTGTACTTACGAAGTTTCGCAAATGACAGAAGTGCCATTGACGCAAACAATACTTTAGAAGAAACAAGATAAGGGGGTAGAGTATAGTCAGGTAAAATCGGATACGGGGGAAAACCGTATGACTTATATATCTCCAATAACAGGTGATATTTTTTGGTGTTAGCCACGGTATTCACGAGGGCAATTCATCCCGCACCAATCTATGACACGGTTGCAATGTCACCTATCTTAGGAGCTATTTGAGTCATATGGTCTTCCTCCGTATCCAATCTTACATGACTATACTTTGTATAGGGATAGTTGAAGAGATATATTATTCTATGATTTTTGGGATCGTGATAGGAAATTAAACTCATTTATGAAAGCAACGGAATTGAAACCGAAAAATGAATTTAATTTAAAGGTTAGAAATTAAACTCATTTTTAAGTAATGCTCAAGATGCTTTACATGTCTCTTCTTCATGATTGACTAAAAAATAGTTTAATTTCTTTCTATTCAACATTGCGAAAACAAAAGTCAAATAAAAGAAGCGGTGTTGGTCTAGTGGTAGAAACCCTGACTTTCATTCTGAAGGTGATGCGTTCGAATCCTGGCCAACTGTGCCTTCATATGTGCTATTGCTATCGCTTGCCCAGTTAGGGCTAGTTGCGAAATACGCTCAGTAAAAAAGTAAACTAAATAAAAACTTTAAAATATCAAAATTAATCTCACAATGGGGATCATTCGAATAGTCACTAGATTGTATATTGAAATCGATCACTTTTGTAATAATAGGTAAAAGAAATAGGTATGTTATCTTTGAGTGATATTCCGAAGAATTAAAATGAAATATCTGTGTTTTGTTTTCTTTTTTTAATTTTATTGGTGCAATTAGTTTATGTAAGGCTGTTTTTTTACTAAATTAATTAAATTATGTTTATTAAAAAACAAACTAGTTGTGCCCCAGGGTTACACTCAAGGAAACCGGGACGAAACGTTGAGCTTGGCTGACAAAGTAGACAAATGAACCTATTCATTTTATTATTAGTAGAGATTTGGTACCTACTTGTAGACGTTTCGTTTTATATTATAATGTATGTATATTTAACCAAAAACCCCATTAAATGTTTATTTCAAAGTTGTATGTATAATATAGAAGTGATTATTTATATGAGATAAGGTAACGAGGGCGAAGTGCGGCTTTGAGGAAAGTGCGGCAAACATCAATTTACCGGACTAACAAATTGTAATATTGTTAAACTCGCCATCTAGTCACGATATAGGTGGATATTTCTCCTCTTGTGATTGTAACAAATGTACCGGACATTGGTGATCACCGCACTTTTCCCGAAGCCGCACTTCCCCCTAGTGACCTTATTTATATGAGATATGTAAATAAAATTGGGTTTAGTGCATTGTATTTGAAGAGAAATGTTACTGTAATTAAATATTGATACGCTAATACTTGAGTTTTATTTTGATTTAGCACCGTCCCGCTCGGTTTCACCCGCATAAGTCCTGATCCCGTGGGAATATCGGTATTAAAATAGCCTGTGGGTATTCTAGCTCTTCAGTTATTTACATACCAAGTTTCATCACAGAATACATAAATAGTTTCATCGCAATCAGTTCAGTAGTTTTGGCGTGACGAACTAACGGTTACGGTACTAACGGTAGACTGATAAACACATCATCTTACTTTTTGTCGCACAGTCGGGTAAAATAGGAATAATTTTATGATGTATTCACCAGCGTAAGTCCCGATCCCGTGGGAATACCGGGATCAAAAGTAGCCTATGTTACTCAGGGTGAATGTAGCTTTCTAATGGTGAAAGAATTTTTGAAATCGGTCGAGTAGTTTCGGAGATTACCCCCAATATACATACATAGATACATACATACATGTTACCAACGTTACCTCTTTATAATACTAGTTTAGAAGTGTAGATGAACGATATTACGGTTCGGATACAGCCCGGTAACAGACAGCGGACTCATTTTCTCCCGTTTTTTACCCTTTGGGTACGGAACCCTGAAAACGAAGGATACGCACTGTACTAGAGTGGCTCAGTTTAGATCCAGTGGGCATATGACGTATGGAGTTTGATTGACCCTTTTTCTTTGAATTGTAAAATACATAATTATAGTTCTACAGTCAATTTATATTGGTCCATTCCATAAATCGATTTGCAGGTTTTTGCAGATTAGGTACTTACCTATATCACCCCCGTTGAGTGAGTCTCTGACTGATGAAGTTGTGACGAAACATAGTAATTTGATGTTGGAAGAGCCAATCTCGCGTTACCTTAGTGGTGTGTATCGGCGTAACTTCACATTTGTTGTGTGTGATGGTCGATGGATAATGAAATGAGGGATGAAACCAAAGATATTTAATTTTTTTTCGCTACGCAGATGAAACTTGGACGAAACATACTAGTAGGTACCTACTAGCTGTTGAAAGAGCAAACTTGAGTGCATTACTAAACATTTGTTGAATGTGACCATAACTGATGAAACTATGACGAAACATAGTACTAGTTAATAACGCAGCAGCCTGCTGCCTGTGCCTTTAGGGTGGGTCATCAAATATTTAATGCGAGGTTTTGTAACTTTACCTACAACTCTAAAATTAAAATTAATTTTGAAATTTAAAAGATGAAACTTTTTTCTTTAAATTATGGCTTTGCACGTTTGCGTATAAATCCAATGTCAAATTCCGATCTAATTTTTTTTTAAATTGTATTTATTTATTAATATTTCAAACTAAATTAAAATATGTTGATGACATGTAATTATTTTTTGCACTTTCGCAGAATTCAATCAATTCAATCAATTTTAAAAACCGAGTCCGTGTCGTCCTATATTTTGTTCCCGCCAAAAATCATACTAAGCGGAACTTTCAGTTTACGCCACCTTATATTTAGCGAAAAAAAACCAGCATTCTCGCCACTTCATACATAATACCTACGTAGGTATTGTTAGTAAAATTATATTCTCTCTGACGACGTTTCACCGATTCATTGCACAACATTTCATGTTTCAAGTTGGAAGGTTTGGAATGCTCCAGAAAATCTACAGAAGTATATAAAAATAAGTAGGTTCATATAGCGATTTACAATCAAACGGGGAATTCCCAACTAATTATTCGAAATGCGCAGTCGCAGTTGGCTGGCCAGCTGTTTAATTACTAAAATGTTGCCATTAGTATGAAAAACCTAACAGAAATATATACTTTTGAATTTGAACATAGTAATAATAAAATTCAAGAAAGTAGTAAGAGAATGTAATGTTGTCCCGGGGCTGGTCGGTCGGGTGTTGTTGGGCGGGTATTTGTGTTTGTGTTTTTTTATACACAAACTTATTTCACCAGATAGACAAAGTTACTTATAATGTAAGTAAGGATTATTTTAGTGTAGATTATTGCTCCAGCCAGATCCACTATTGTTCAATAATAAATATGCGACAATGTAAAATCACATGCTCACTGCAAAAAAACCCATGAGTACCTAAGTATCTTGTGTCTTCCTCTCATTGGAGGTGGTGTTCCGAAGACACACTAGAATCTAGATTATTGACGACTCAAAACTATCTGTGAATACCTATATAAAAAAACACATTTTGAGTTTGTATTCATTTATAAACAAAATTCTAATAAAAAACGCTTTTATTTCAAAATTAAATGTTTCCTGCGGGACTTGAACCCACGACCTCCCTTATCTAGTGTGGCGCGCTAACCATTTGCCGGCAAGCGAGCAAGCGACGTTATTTATTGTCAGGACAAGGTAAGGTTTGTATAAAAGGTACCTACCTAGGTACCTACTTACATGGAAATTAATGAAAATATTAACAAAAAAAAAGTACCTAATGCGAAACGAAGTTCGCCAGGTCAGCTAGGTTTACTAAAATCGGTTTAGTGTCTAAACGTTTATCAATAAACCCCTATGACTTTCTATAGCTAAATCTATCATTATTATCTATTATGTCATTCATTACATATGAAATTGGCGTTTTGTAAGGGAGGAACATAAAGTCTTTTTTTTTTATAATAATATATTTATTTAATCAAAGTATGTAACATTGCTATCTATGCACTTTTGCCATCTCATAGGTAGTTCATTGATCCCTTTACTAAAAAAACCATTAGGACGAGAATCAATGAAATCTTTGAAGGCGCTTTGGACTGCCCCATTGGAGTTGAAATTTTTCCCTTGCAAGAAGTTATCCAAATTTCGAAAAAAATGGTAATCTGTTGGAGCCAGGTCCGGGGAGTACGGTGGATGTCTTAGACATTCCAATTGAAGCTCCTCTAATTTGGCAGCCGTCTGTTGTGCAGTGTGTGGTCTAGCGTTGTCCTGAAGCAGCAGTGGCCTAGAGCGATTGACCAACCTCGGTTGTTTAGCAGCTAGCTTTTCCATCATGGTTTGCAGTTGCTGACAATAGATATCTGCTGTAATCGTCTGGCCAGATTTAAGAAAGCTGTAGTGAACGACACCGGCACTAGTCCACCAAACGCTCACAAGTAACTTTTTTTGAGTCAATTTTCGCTTGGGGCAGGATTTGGCTGGTTCGCCAGGATTCAGCCATTGCGATGAGCGTTTCCGATTATCGTACAGGATCAACTTTTCATCACAGGTAATGATCCGATTTAAAATCCCTTCATTATTGTGCCGGTTGAGTAATGTAACGCAGCAGTTGACGCGCGTTTGTCGGTTTGCTGCACTCAATTCATGAGGTACCCACCTTTCAAGCTTTTTCACCTTTCCAATTTGCTTCAAGTGGATTAAAACAGTTTTATCACTAACACCGCAGCCTGCTAACTAACTCGGACGTGGTTTGCGATGGATCTGCTTCCACAATAGCTTTCAATTCTTCATTAGCAACTTTAGTCTCCGGCCGTCCACGGGGCTTGTTCTGCAGGTCGAAATTTCCAGAACGAAAACGTTGGAACCAAAAACGCACTGTGTTTTCTTTTGCGACACCGCCGCCATACACATCATTAATCCTTCGAGCCGGTTCTGCAGCACTGGTACCACGGTGGAACTCGTACTCGTAAATAACGCGATATTTCAAGTTTTCCATTTTGTAAACTGCGTGACGCAAAGAAAAAACCAAACGAGGACAAAACAAATGAATTAACGTTTTCGAAATACAAATGTATGAATAAATAGCTGTATAAATTTGAAATTGGAATCCCTAACCAAAGAAGAGATATTTGAGATCAAAGTGGCCAGTACGACAAAACGCCAATTTCATATGTAAGGACCTAATATTACTATCTATCTATATTCTATTATATTATACTATTATAAAGCGGAAGAGTTTGTTTGTTTTTTTGTTTGTTTGAACGCGCTAATCTCAGGAACCACTGGTCCGATTTGAAAAATTCTTTCGGTGTTGGAAAGTCCATTTATTGAGGAAGGCTATAAGCTTCTTTTGATCCCGATATTCCCACGGTATCGGGACTTATGCGGGTGAAACCACGGGGAGCTACTAGTAATTAATAAAATTAACGAACGTTTATTTATTTAATTATTGGTAGGTGAGGTAATATATTGATCAATAAATAAAAACTGAAAAGAAAACAAAACAAGTCCAGTAGTCACAGTCGACTGTTAAAGTCTTTAGGATCTGTGACTACTGGACTTGTTTTATTTTCTTTTCATTTTTTATTATGTATATGTTTTTATTTAAAGTTTTTTTTAAGCAGGCGGGTTTTTTTAATTTAAATTAAAAAAAAAAATGCGCTTTTGGTCACCATTAGGTGCAAGACGTGTTAATTATATACATTTTATTGTATTTTAATCGAAATCGTATCATTTCATTGAGGGGGTTATTAAGTTGAGGATTATTCAGTAAGTTGCGGTAATCTTAGGTATGGACGACTTCTAACTAACTTAAAACCGTTGTAGGTATGTAGATCCCAAATGGTTACATTAAATGAAAAAAAGTTGGAAAACATAACAATGATTTTCGAATACCTATTCAACGATACCCCACTTGATATACCTAGTCAGTCAACTTTTGTTTTCATAACCAACTTTAAGTCGTTGTAGATCCCAAATAGTTAAACTAAATAAAAAATGATCAATGAAACCTAAGAATGATTTTTAAATACCTATTCGACGATACTCTATTCGACATAGTCAGTTAATTTTTCTTTTTTTTCTTTTTTACATTATGGCGGCTGGTGGTCGCTATTTTGAATTTTGATAACTGTCATATCTTCAGTGACACTTCCAGGATTAAGACAAATCGATTGACGTGCGAATCATCAAAATCGGTTCATCCGTTTAACCTCTGGAGCGCCACGCCATAGGAACAAACATACATACATACATAGAGTGATAAACACATAACCCTTCTTTGCGTCGCGCAGTCGGGTAAAAATGTACAGTGGCCGGCAAACAAGTTGGAAAATTTTGACGTGGAAGGGGAAAGAAGATCGGCGTTTTTCCCTAGGGATTTTACCTGGGGGTTAGAGGTACCTTAATTTTATTTTATGTGCCATCGCAAGAAGACCTGACATGACGAGACATGGATTATTCAATTGATTTATGCGAAATAGAGCCATGGTGTTAGTATTTTCGTCCTACTCTTGATAAGTTAAAAGATATTGGATGTTGAAGTTTCACATTTGGGAGTCAAGTGTTAACACAAAACACCACAAGATGTCGTTACTTGTCTTGAATATCCATTAATCTGAATTGGTATACCAATAATATGGCAGTTAGTCAAGTCATCTTGCGGTCAATAAATCTTATTAGTTAAAATAATTATTTTCTTTATAAATTCTGGACCGATACGTGGAATTCTGTAGCCATTTATTGGTTTTACAAATTCAGATTTCTGGATATTCGAGACAAGTAACGACATCTGGTGAAATAAGTTCGTGTAACAAATTGTTTGAGTATCAAATATGATATCTGTGTAACAAATTGTTTGAGTATCAAATATGATATCTGTGGAACATAGCTGGTCCATTTTGAACGGTCTTCTTTTGTGCAGATTTTACATGCGACTTCTATGAAAAAGGAGACCGTTCAAAATAGACCAGCTATATTCCACAGATATCATTTGCCGCATCCGCCATTTTTTTCAACGGGGCGAAAAAAAAGTTTCATTTTAAAAATCATCATTTATGTACAATTTTTATATCATCATCATTTGAAAACTGAAGATTTATCTTTTTTTTATATTTAAATATTTAATAAAATGTAACTTATTATAAAATTTGCACTAATAACATCGTCGCCGTAAAAATGACGTACAGTTTGTCAGTTTTCGTTTTGTTATCAATTGTGGTCGTGTATATAAACTAAGCTAGATATCAGCTCGTGATTAGAACGATCAGTGGACTCAACAATATAGTACCTTTGTGCCTAAACAACAGTGTTCTAGAATCTCACAGTAAGTCACTGTTTTCTATTATTAATAATTGTTTATTTAGCTTCCGGTAGGTTAGGCGGTACGATGAAACCGAACTTTTATCTTTGTTTTGTAATTAAGTCTAGCTAGGTATTTATATACCTACTAAATCTAATAGCAGACGGATGCGCATTGTTATCATTTCGTTTAAGATGGGTCGTTTATTCCATTGCTTTATATAAGCTCTAATCAGTTCATAATTTAAAAGTTTTGAGAGTTATGTCAGCTAGTAAAGTCGTGTGGTGTTATTAATAATAATATTTTAAAAAAATTACCTACCTACTATTGGCTAATTTTAGTTGAACTTGGTGCTTTTAAATGTGAGTAATTAATATTTGTATATACTTATTCAAAAGTTTTGTAAGTTGTCATAACTAATATTATTCTACATTATTTTATTTAAGGGTTGAAAATGAGGTCTTGTTTGTGTGTACCTATAGGTTTATCTTCATCTCAATCTCAGTTTTGGGGTATCATAACTATCTTTGTAAAAGTTGCGTGATCTCTGTACATTTTTCAATGTTAAAATTAACATCATAAAACTAACCTAGTAATTTTTCAGGAATGAATGCTAACAACGACAATCGAAACAGGAGAGCTCCTGAGCCAGACCCAGACGACGGCAATAATAATAATATTGGAAGTTACATTGGACTGGCTGCTGCCGGCATTGCAGGAATAGCCGGAGCCATCTATTGGGCTACAAGAGGCAATACTGCTAAAGAAACTAATCAAGCAAATAATAAGGATAACTCAAAGCAATCGGCTAACGTTTCCCAGCCCAAAAGGTCATCTAATGTGACACAACCTGACCAAAGGTCAACTAAAGGGACACAACCTAACCAAAGGTCAACTAATGGGACACAAGCTAACCAAAAGTCAAGTAAAGTGACCCAGCATAATCAAACAGACACATCAAGTGCTTCTAGTTCTCAGTCAAGCAGCAACTTTTCATATTTAGGTGCTGTCTACAACCTTTTGAGCAGAACAATGTCAAGGTCAGTTAAAAACTTATTTTTAATTCAAGAAAGAAAGTATAGAGATGCCTTAAAATTAAGGCTTATTTATACCGGGTGTGGATATTATGGCACAGCTGCTTGTATAAGTTATTCCACATGTTCAGGCGAAGATCTTTTTGTACTAATTATCTTCTATTTTTTTAACAGTTAAATATATTAGCTCTAATTTGTCCAACAAAAAGTGTTGGTGTACCAAATAAAAGAGTCCCAATCTTTCAAAAATACATCAAATGTTTGAAGTCTTTTAAATTTAGTTGTGATAATTTTTATCTGTAGATTAAAAATCAACCCTTAATTAATTTTTCAGAAGCAACCATAATTATTATGCTGACAAAATAGCATCAAACCCGCCACTCTTGGTACCTGTGATCACAAACCTAAATGGCTTACTTGCTGACATATATGTCAGATATGTTCAGATTAAAAGAGATGACTTTCATAGACACTACTCCGTTTTTGATTCAGTTTTTCAATACCTGCACAAGACGATGAAAGAAGTTGACCCTTATTATGGAAAATACTCTAGTATGGTAAGTGATTTCATAATTAATTTTAGTTGCAACCGCGTAGGCCTTCTGTGGAAATTAGGGATAAAAAATAGAACACGTCTGTGGTGGGGCTGCAGGGGAAGAGAAGTGTTGGTGTATCGTCGCCGACCGATACCCTGCAGCCGAAAAGTGGTCGGCGACAGGGCCACAGACCTCACCCGTCGCGGGGGAACCAGGGGTGTCCAGACATCCCAGGTTCCCCTAAACGGCTCTTGGCGGCGGACTCGGGGGAGTTCGTCGCCAAACACTGAGCCCCGAGACGGCGGCGGCGTGTCCGCGCCGCCTCTCGAGAGGGTTTTTCCCGTTAGGGGTTTTTCGGAGTCAGTGCCCGACGGGGCCGACTGCTGCTAGAGCTCGTCGACGTTCATCCGAAAGGTCTTTCCGGCGAGCTCTGGCAATGGCGGAGTGCTGGACACCGTGGAGTTTAGTGGGTATACCCTGGCCACCTACCATCTTCGGCCAGGGCGACCCCCACACACCGGGCCGCTCTCCCCCGGGAGCGGCCTGACGATCTTAAGGCGATTCTCCACGTAAAAAAAAAATTTTGGAGCTAGATGACGCGGATACTGCACGACGGATATACACTGTAATGTAATATTTTTTATTGTAAATAGATACATATGAAACAATATAGAAATCTAGAATATAGAAATCCAAAACTAGAAACAAACATTTATCGTAAGAATGAATATTTATCCCTGGCGGACTTCAAACCCGCAACCTTCTGCAGCAGAGGCCGTATTGGCCCATTCTTCTATACATTTGTTTTTACTTTCCAGGCACAATTCGCCGGTAGCCATTACGACAATCTTCGTATAAAGAGCGCGGATGAATTCGACATGGACATTGTAATTGGGCTCTGTCTCAACTTAAAAGAATGCAAAATAAACAAAGCGGACAGCGACTTGCTAATAGAGCACCAATCACCCGGTTTCGTTCAACTTAAGGGTGGACAACAGTTTCAAAACCTGCCCTACAGAGATCGGGAAGAATGGCTGATAAACAAAACAGCCTATAAATGGAAGGATGATGCCAATTACTTCCTGCGGTCGAAATTTATTGACTGGTTCAAAAGTACAGTCAATAAGGCCTTAAATACTTTACCAAAACAGAACAATAATCCTGTTTTTTTTGTAAGCGGTGTGCCTTATGAGATTTTGAAATCTGAATCAGGTCCTTCAATGACGCTGTTTATAGTCAACATGAAAAAAGGTAATCTATTGATTTTTATAATAAACTAGCTGTGTCCTGAGGTTTTACCCGCGTAAGTCCCGATCCCGTGGGAATATCGGGATCAAAAGTAGCCTATGGTACTCTGGGTGAATGTAGTTTTCTAATGGTAAAACGGTTTTGAGTTTATTCATAAAAAACAAATGACACACACAGAAATACAAATCTTTTCTCCTTATAATATTAGTATAGATGTAGATAGATATCGATTACTTTCTAACGACTTATTATCTCATGTAAAGGTTTCAAGTTAGACGTGGATCTGGTGCCATGCCTGAAGTTCCCGGAGGAGCGCTGGCCCCCCACCCCCAAGCCGTACCGCGCCATCCCGGCGGGCTGCGAGGAGGGGTACTGGATGGTCGTGGGGAAACCGGACAAGGCAGCGCCAGCTCACCACCAAGCCAGGTACTTACTTACTTCACCTACATACATCTTTCGTCCTCAGGGTAAAGAGGACAGAAGACGATTTTTCAAAAGGCTATTTTCTAGAGATGGGCCGAATGTGATTTGAACCGAATACGAACTTCGGCCGAATATTCGGTGAAAATAAAAAGTTCGGCCGAATTGCGGCCAACCTTCGGTTATTTTTAATGCACTTTCTTAAGAAAGATTCAACCTGTCACTCTTAAAAGTGACAGGTTGAATCTTGTTAACGCTCTCAATTGAATTATTAGTGCGTACACGCGTACACGTACCACGTCTATGTGTTATTCCAGATCTCCAGCTATCTAATCTACATACCGAGATTCATGGTAATCGGTTCAGCAATTTATACGTGATTGAGCAACAAACTACATACTTACTGACAAATTTTAGCTTTTTTAATATTAGAAGAATACTAGGATTTAAATAAGCTAAGTTGTTTATTTTTTTCCTGGATATGATCAAATACCGAATGTTCGGCATCTTAGCAGAATTTCGGCCGAATGCCGAAGCTCTGTTTAAACTGCCGAAGTTCAGTTACACCGAATGCGAAACGAATTTCGGCCCATCCCTACTTTTTTCCACTGTAGCCCCGGAAAAAAACTCATTTTAGTCATGTTAAAAAGTAGATTATGTACCGAGATACTAAAGCCCTGTCTTATGTAGAGGGCGTCAAATTGAATCCAGAGCGTACGAAGGACTAGAGTCCTTCGTACGCTCTGGATAATTCCTTAATTCCTGAGCGAAGCGAGGGAGTTAAATCTGCAACCTTCTGCATTGCAGTCGGGCACGCCACTGATGTCGTCAAAGGTCGCGCACAGAAGTCGGTGTATGGAGAATCATGTATCGAATAAGTCCCTAATTAGCGTCTTGGGAGCGGTGTTGGTCTAGTGGTAGATACCCCGACATTCATTCCGAGAGTCATGGGTTCGAATCCAGGCCAACCGCGCACTAATATATTTTTCTTTAAGAAAAAGGTTATGTGCGCTAATAACATCGCTCTTACGGTGAAGGAAAACATCGTTAGGAAACCGACATGTCCAATATCCTATGCCTTCGGAACGTAGTGAGTCCCCAATGGTCCGAAGGCATGGGATATTCGCCAATCTGGAGTAGAGTCCCGTGGCGGCTTATTGCTTAACCCCTCTAAGAAATCACGTACAATGGCCCAATTGTGAGGCTAAGTTCGGAAAAGGCCCAGCGAAACTAACTAACTAACTAAGTCCTTCATTATGATTACTTTCATTGTCCATAGATCGTGGAGGATTGCTCTTCATTACCAGGAGCGAAATCTGTTTTACGATCTGTATAATATGAAAACTACCTTGCGATTGGTGAGTCCATTTTGTATATCTCTGCCTGCAGACTTACCATCAAAAGAACAATGGCCAATCCTCATACGTCATTTTTGACTACAAATGAGGTTAATCTTTTTAAATTCGCGACCAAGACCATTGTAACATGGTTGAAAGGTCGAGGTAAGAAAATAAATAATAATACGCGATAAAGACCCGGGAAAATGTTACTACAAATGAGGTTATTTCATAAATTAAAGAAAGTTAAATGTTCATTACGAACATATTATGGGAAAATATATTTAAAAAAAAATCGGCGGTTAAAAGATAAGGGAATTTCAATTTTTTGTTCTTGTTTTAGTAAATATGATTGTTTCTCCCGTTTTCACCTTTCTATTACTATTTTTAAGTATAATAAAGTACCGCTAAAAATAAAAGTGTCCATATCTTTTAACTTTCGGCCTTTTTCTAAATATTTTTTTGTATTATGTATTTTAATCGTTAGTAATTAATATTATACAACATTTTTTTTAACTATGTGTGACTAGATTTTAAGTTCAAATAATTTATGGCCATTGTTCTTTAGAGCATTTTGAAACGGGCTCATAAGAAGTTATAATTTTAAAATGGATGGTTGGTTTTTTTAAATTTTCAGATCAAAGCCCTACGCGACGGTCTAGAAATGAAGGAAATAGCCAGCTACTATATTAAGACATTGTTTCTTTTGGAGATTGTAGAAAGGAACGACAGAGATTTCTGGCGCGCCAGCCCCGCCGAGTTGTTCAAACTGATGGTCGAAAGACTCCATACGGCACTGGTTGATCAAAGAATTCCATATTTCTGGAATAATAACAACAATTTGTTAAAGGGGGTTAACTCCAGTACGTTGTTTACTTACGCCGCTAGGCTAGTGCCTTTAATGCAGATACTAAAGAAGCCTGGTGGGGATAATTACAAGAAGGTGGCTCAGTTTTTGATGACAAAACCACAATTTGCTGATTATAATGCTAGATTTTTACACATCACTTCTTAGCTTTGAGGTACTCTTTTCTCTATACAAAGTATACATGCGTAGTCGACTGTTTCCTCCCTGGATAAAGACATTAGAGATAATATTATGTTTATGCCATAAGTCCTATATCAGCCATGACGTTTTGTTTTTTTTTCATATTCTAATTTTTCTATATTTTATTTCTATTTTAATGAGAAAAAAAAACGTATGTGCCTAATTTTTATGTGACTTGTTAAAACGTATCTAGAACTTGTATATTTAGATTTTAGATATTGTTTTATTGAAATAAGTAAAGTATTACTTTGTTTTTTTTTATTACTATGTAACTGAATGGTTACCTCATAACAATATAATCTAGCCTTGAGGCTAATAAGTAATTTAAATGTAACTTAATTTGCTAACAACTTAAAGTAAAGAATGTGTCCATTGGCACTTTCCTCATGGTCTCTATTGACACTTTGTTCCTGTATTACTTAGTAATAATTAAATAAGTAAAGTACTTACCTATTTTTATAGTAGGTAATGTTATGTATGTATGACACAAATGTGTAATTTTGGTTAATACCGCTGAAGCGGATTTAGATCTGAGCCGAAGGCGAGGGTCCTAAGAGAGCCGAGGGCAGTAATCATCAATACTCACGTGTGGATATAATGACGTTTTTTAACACTCTTGTGAAAGACAATAAATGAAAAATTGGTCAAATCGTACTAGTGTGTAATGGTAATCAAAATGTCACTGTTTGGTTACAGGCTCCATTGATGGACACACCTGAGTGTGGTGCAATTTGTTCTTTATACAAGTGTGTTAAAAATGAATTATTTTTTCTAGGATAGGCATAGGTTGATAAATACTTAGTATTTGTATTTTTGTATCTCTTGACATTTATTAAAATTTCTATTATTAAAGATTATAATATTAAAGTTATCTTTGATTATTTTTTATCCCAAAAAGTGGTTCTTCTTCACACAACGGCAGTAGTTCAGTTAGCAAGTAGGTTACCTCAAAAGACTTTTGCAAAGAAACTCATTAGCGAAAAAGAATTCTAGGTCTGTGAAGAAACTATAAGAAATGAAAGACGACGGGAGTATTTTGTGCCCTTTGTCTTTAGAGATGACACCATAGAGTAACTTTTGCTTAAATGGATGACACTGACACTTTAACATAACCATATCATAACAAAAACAGAAGTAAAAAAAAAGGCTCAAACCTAAAAAATAAACTCCTCAAAATGTAAACCAAATTTGACTCCCGAAGGTACATACTACATACTATGGGTGACCGCGACAACGACAAGGTAGCGATAGCCGTTGGTGTGGTCGTCGGAGCTGGCCTTCTGGCTTTCATTTACAAGATGTTCTTTAGGAGATGCAAACCGAGAGCCAATGTGGGGGTCACGGAGAATTTACAACGAGGGGCACCGGCGAGGTGTACCTGCAGGGAACGGACTGGCGCATTGGTACGTTCTGTCGAGTTCTTCGTATCGTATCGACTCCTTTTTCCTTAAAAATATATATCACTAGCTGACCCGGCAAACGTTGTTTTGCCTTATAAATTATAGATAGTAGCCGATTCTCAGACCTACTGAATACGTATACAAAATTTCAAAAAAATCGGTGGCGCCGTTTCGGAGGAGTATACGGTAACTTACACTGTGACATGGAAATTTTATATATTAGATATAGCCCCATATGTGGCGGCGGCCACAGGGTGCAGTGAGTCTCACAGGCAACTGACTACCCGCACCCCACTCAAATATTTTTTTGTGTACAGTTAGCGTAGCTCTGCTCACGAATCACGAACGCGCGTAGATTTTTTCAAAATAAAACTCACTTTTGTATCAGAGCGCGTGTCTTTAACCAGCCGAGAAAATACCCCTTTGGGTATTTTCTCGGCTGGTTCAATGTATCCATCAGGACGGCGGGTGGTATTTTCGCATGTTATAGTACAAAGTGATGCCGAAGTCTGTCGAATTATCGAAAGTATCGGCTATACCTATTGTAATAACCTTGGTGCTCCTCTACCTTCTTCGTTTCAGTGCCATCTTCACAGACCAAGAAGCACTTATTAAAAGAAATATCTACAAACTATTTTAAACAATAGCTGAACAAATCTAAAATAGAACGACACAAAATAAAAAAAACTACAAAGATGTGTGACTGGTAAGCTCCATTATTTTTTTAAAGACTACTTAATAGCCAGAAGAATCAACACGACGAAGAACTGGGTGCAATGCAAGTAAGCTGGAGTCACATTTGTGCAGATCCATCTTACACTGATCCACTGCATCAGCCGTTCTCCAGTCCGATTGCGAGTCTGCTCGCGACAGCAAAATGTCTTCGAGGTAGACCTAAAGACAATGTTTTGTTGATATTTTTTTTGTTTTCTTAAACACGATAGATACGCGTTTTACAACTATCTCACCTGATGAAAAGTGACGATATGGTCTAAAATGTAAGACACTCATTTAGAAGAAGATCCGACCCGTCTTCCTTAGTGGCAACACCGGCTTGATGATACCTCAATGTATCCGGTGTAGAGTGGCTATAAAAACCTAGGGCATAATATCGACCTTTGCACTACAGTCGGAAAGAATACATTTAGAAAATAATAATAATAACGTGGGTTTTTTAAATATATGTTTTCGTTCTTACACAGTGCAACAGCAATCGAGGACGATGACATTCGTCTAGTCAACCCACCACCCAACTATTCCTCCTTCAATAGATTCGGTTGGCTTCCGTACATTGGAGCATCCATCATTCTTGTAACATTAATCCAGATGCTGTACAAAAATAGTGATAAAATGGCTGATAAACTCTCCGGAGGCGGCATTGGCCATGGTTTAAGAGATCTTGGGAGTTTGGATCTAAATGGGTTTAAAAATCTGGCCAGTTTTGTAAACTTTGGAACGCTAAGAAATCTAACGAATTTGGGCAGTATGGGAGGTAATTGGAATTTGGGTAGCTGGGGTTCGTCGGGAAGTGCAAGTACTTCAACAAGTACAACGGGTAGTGGTGATAGAAGTTGGGGTATGCCTGCTTTACCTCGTGATGGTAGGTCGGAAATCTCAAGCTCAGCTAGGGGCGGAGGTTGGAGTATACCAAAACCTGGTAGTTCGAGAAGTTCGAGTGCTGCGGCAATTACAACGGGTTCTGGCAGTGCAGACGGTTGGGGTAAATCAGGTATAAAGAACCTTACAATAACTTCTGTTGTAACGGAAAATGGAGGTAAACCAGAAACTGCTAGAGATGATTTGGGAAAACCTGCCTATAAACCAGAACCGGTCGCTCAGAGTGACGATACAAGAAGCTGGGGTGGACTTGGATCTAATACAAGTGAGGCGTCTGCTAGAGGTTTGGCAGGACCGAGCAGTACTTCTGACAGTGGCACTAAAGATGAGAGAATCTGGGGTAGGCTATTAAAGGATCCTGATTCAACCACATCACCCCATCCCGACAAAATAACAATAAACGGCACTACCGAACTTTGGAGAGGTAGCCGGGATACTGACCACGTTCGAAGTAGAGAAAAACAAGAAAGCAATAAAGGTAGTACTGTAGAATCTTGGAGGAATTCTGAAAGTCCTGTGGTCACTAGTCCTTTGGTTCATGAAAACTGGCGAGATGAAGACAAAAATGGAATGAGTGGTTCGCGAACAGCATGGCATACTACAAGTAGCACTACTAAATCAAGAGAAAGAACTACGCGCGAAATGTATGATGCGCCGAAAAGTCGGGAGCCAAAGCCAGATATCAATTCAAAAGATTGGTGGGACAGCAAACGAGGTGGAAGAGAAAGTAGTGGTGGAACTAGCTTGAATGTTAGAGGTAAAAGATCAGACGATACAACTAGCTCAAGTAGTAGATTTCAAGCAGGATATAATAGAACTGGGGAGAATGCTAGTCGGGCAGAACGCGAACGGGATAGAAGAGGTTCTGAAAGTACTGATGTCACTCTTGGATACCCTGAAAAAAAGGGGGCCGGTAACAGGCACGGCTATAAGAGCAGCCATGGTCATGGTCGTCACAGCAATGGAAATGGTAACGGTATGAAAAACAACAATGAAATTATTGTCAGCGGTGGAAAGAGTATGAGACGAAATAAATATGGTAGTAAAGAGAGTTCAGGACCTTCTCGCAAGAGGAGCCATTCTGCAATACAATTGTCCCCTGAGAGCAGTTTTAGCTTATTACAAAATGATCTTGACAGTAGCACAGAATGGATTAGTACTCCTAGAGAAGGTTACAGATACCTATCGGGAGGTAAATGGGTCGGGTATTAAAGGATACATCACAGATTACTGATAATATAATCAAAAATATCTCAAAAAATTCATCGATAGACGAAGACGACTAATTTAATTTATTGACAATAATAAAAGCAAAAGTAAAACAACAACAGGTTGGTAAAATATCTTCCTAATTTTGTAGTAGATATTTGGTCAAAAAATTGAATAAATAATACTTTTGCATTAAAGTTTTAATACTTATTAAGTTATTATTATGAATTTTATTAACGCTCAACGTTTCGAGGTCTTTTCAGACCTTTTTTAGGGGTAGATATCATCTACCGGTTAGCAAGATGCAAAAACAAACTATGAGCCGTAAAAGCAAAGCGATTATTAAACAAAAAAAAAATAATAATTCAATGCAACATCGCGAAAACAGAAGAGAAATCATATATTATTTATTTCTCAGTTGTAGCTATGTACCTACTCTCATAATCGCTATCGTTAACAAGGTAACGCATACTGATAACTGATAGATAACCGTCGAACTGGGTGTCTATTCTGCAACTAAACCGTATAGATATACGGTTATAGCGATTATGAGAGTAGGTACATAGCTACAACTGAGAAATAAATAATATATGATTTCTCTTCTGTTTTCGCGATGATGCCGTGTAGCTTCTACAGGGTTCGCTAGTCATTTTACGCCTCTTTAGTGCCTATTCTAGATGCGATAATGTTTTTATTAATATAGGTTCTTACTATTAACAGATTGGGTTTATTATATTATTTATTCGTATATAATCGATATTTCACGTGTTTTTTTTTCGCGTCTATAATATTAAAAGGCGTAAAACGACTGGCGAACCGTATAGAAGCTACACGGCATCTACACGGTTTAGTTACGGAATAGCTTTCCTGAGTGTGTAGTGGTGACGATAACAATATTCTAGACAAGTAGCATTATGTTGTTTCACGTTTTATTCATGTTTATAAACCAGGAGGCGGGAGTTCGTTGGTGGCGGGTTAAAAATTCTGCGGGGATATCCGGATAAAAAAGCAGCATATAATCCAGGACTCCAGCTATCTCGATACTTACCAAGTTTCATTATTGGATCATTCACCCAGGACTAGGTACTTAGGGGGGAATCCATTGGTTCAGGACACGTTTGTTTGTATGCACTTATGTATATAACTCTTTTATTCTGTTTTTAGTTTTAGTTGTTATTGCGCTAACAGAAATGTGTACATGATCTGTGAAAATTACAATTGTTTATCTAGATATCACGGTTTATAAAGATACAGCCTGCCAAAAAAAGGGGCCCGTTTTTATTCTTTGGGTACGGAACCATAAAAAGGAAAAAGATTGGATATAATATAGGTACCGACTAGCTATTATAAAGTTTTTATTTAGAAAAGTGACGGCGATCATGATTGATTTTTTCTTTGACCCGAACTGACACGAATGATCGTTGCTTTCAAAATTGCTTTCAGTTTCAAAAGAAAAATAATCAAATTAAAAAGTAATAATGTAGTGACAACTAATATATTTTATGGAAATAAAAGCTGAAAACCATAAAACAACAATTTAACAAAAGGACTTTTCACTTAGAAGAGTCCTCCTATTAAAAATGGATCAAATACCCATACTGTGCCATTGAGATACAAGTTTGTATCTCAATGTACTGTGCTAATTTTGTAACCAACCTTCTACCCATACTACCTACACAATGGCTTACTATATAGGTATGAATTTATTGTTACCTATATAGGTACTTACGGAGAAAATGGAAAATGCTGCTTTGGGCGTTCTACTCTTTCAAATGAAATACCATACAAAGTTTCAGCTTTTTACAAGGCGTCTCTGAGCTAAGCCGCGGCGCGGGCAGACATACTGACATGACGAAACTTTAAGAGTTTCTTGTTGACTATGAAACCCTAAAAAATCTTTGGCAGGATTGCTCCTTAGAGACCCAGGACCATAGTAAGCAATCCTTTGATCCTGTGACCCTTAGGAAATCATTAGTTCAAGAAACGCTGTACCTAGCTATCCATCATTCTGGGCTTATCACCAAAATGAATAAAACCTGCCAATATACACGAAATTCAACTGAAAATTTCATTTTTAGATCTTCAAAACAAATAGTTCATTTTCCTCATACAGAAAAACAGTAACAACAACACGTAAAAAAAGATAAACAATTTGTTCTCGATAAGCGTGCCACAGTGGTCGAATGATGTCGACGCCAGACGACGACCCTCACAAATGGTCGTCCTATCTATGCAGGACTTTTGCTTGTGCTATACTGTTCAGCGTCGTGTACAATAATATTTGTGGAAAATCCGTCGCTATGCCGCAGCCTCAGAATACAGAAAGCAGCGTACCAAGCGTGGAAAGGCAACAGTCTACATGTGAAATTAATGTTGACAGCAACAGACTTGTAAGTTTTTTATTGTTGCTTTTCATCATTATACTAGGGCAACCCGCGGTTTCACCCGTGTAAGTTCCGATCCCGCAGGAATATCAAGATTTATCTTGATATTCCTGCGTAGAAAAAGAATCCTACGTGCTAATCCAGATCTCCATCTATCTATTTGCATCGTAATCGGTACAGTAGTTTTTGCGTGAAGTAGGTATGTATGTTTGCCCCATGTAACTTATTCCACACTCACAATCGATTTGGTAAATGCCAGCATCCTCCAAGGATGCTTGATGATCTTCCTATCCTACACTTTGACAGGTCTTAACCATTCTTGGACCATCTTGTGTGGCTTGTAGTAAGTTTTTCAGTAAGTCAGTTAGTTTTCGAAGCTCGTACATCAAGACTCTCTTGATGTATGGTACGATAGCCGGAACTCGTTCGACTGTAGATGGTTTTGGGCGGCTTTTGTAAACGTGGCGCGGCCCTTGGAGGTTGTGGCGACCACGTAGGACTTGCTCCACGTGCTTGACTTTATCCGCCAGGTGGGCCTCCTTACAGATCCTAAGTGCTCTCTGCACCGAATCTAGCATTTGGGGACATAATCTGTCTAAAACAGGTCCCTGACGGTTGCTCCTGGGAGTGGCCTGACGGTACAGCCAACCTCTATCTGCATGGCCATAGTCGGGGACGCTATAACATAAATATAAATAGATTTTAGTGTTCGGGGTTCCGTTGCCCTCTGCAACAAAGTTTTACTAACAGTGGGCAAACTGTGAGGGATGGTGATGGTGGTGCGATCGACCGTTTAGATACCTATCCGTACGTGTGGGTTTCCTATAAACCGTGTGTCCCAGTAACCCGTCTGCTCTTCGAAGGACTAGTTACCATTTATAAAGAAAAACTAGTATCTGTTTCGATTCCAGAAATGGACCAAAGAAGAAGTTGAAAAAACCCAAGGCACAAAAACAGCTCTTTAGGTAGGTATCTATGTACATTCCAAGTTTCATCGCAATTGCTTTTGGCAATGCTTTTGGCGTGACGAAGCATTATAATTAAAACAAACTTAATAGCTAGTAAGTAAATAAAGTACTTATAATATATTTCATTAATTATGTATTATTTATTAGTTATTACGATCAGGAACCGCTTGGTAACCTGATAGGGTTTATGAATGGGTTTTCGAGTGCGTTGCTGCTACGTGTAGACTGTGCGTGATCTGCAGAATCAAGGGCCTTAAGAAGTCAAGGCACGTCTTCTATAACTAAAACAACTCAACAATACCTCAGCATCGAGAGATTTTTCTCAAAAACAGTTTAAAAATTATTGGAAATTTTGCAAAGTTAGACTAAAGCTTTTGAAATGCTGAATGGTTTGCTTCAAATTCGTTGAGACAATTTAGTTACCTACAGAACAACTTACAGATTAGGTGCCTAGATTTTCAAAATAAATAAATCCTTTTCTCACACAGACGTAACAAAATAGAAAACATTTCGGTCTCGCAAAGCGTGCCACAGTCGTCTAATGATGCCGACGCCAGACGACGACCCTCACAAATGGTCGTCTTATCTATGCGGGACTTTCGCTTGTGCTATAATGTTCAGCGTCTTGTACAATAATATTGACGTAATATGCGACGATGAGTCGGAGCGTACCAAGCCTGGAAAGGTATACGTAATTAAGGGGACAGTCTTCCTACTCTTTTCTCCATACAAACTTTACATACGTAGTCGACTGTTGTCTCTCTGGATAAAGATATAAGAAAATATAATGTTTATTGTGTGATTTTTACGTTGTGATTTTTTTCATTTACAATTTTTCTAAATTTTATTTCTAAGTATTCTAATTAGAACATAAAAAATAAAAACAAAACGTAGGGCAGATATAGGTTTTATGGCATAGACATATTTGCTCTATTGTCCTACGTTTGTATAGGGAAAGAGTAGGTAGACTGTCCTCTTAATGTTGACAACAACAGTACCCATACCATGAGCTGGTACATAAATACAGTTTTAGATTAACAAAACAAATAAATCATTTTTCTCACACAGTAACAACACGAAACTATTCGGTCTCCAAAAACCTAACACAGTGGTCGAATGATGCCGATGCCAGACGACGACCCTCACAAATGGTCGTCCTATCTATGCAGGACTTTTGCTTGTGCTATACTGTTCAGCGTCGTGTACAATAACCTTAACGCATTTTGCGTCAAGTGTAGAAAGGCTACATGTGCATGTGCAACTAATGGTGACAACAACCAAATTGTAAGTTATTGATTACTAGCTGTGCCCCACGTAAGTCCCGATCCCGCGGGAATATCGGGATAAAAAGTAGCCTATGTGTTATTCCAGGTCTCCTGCTATCTACATACCGAGTTTCATGGTAATCAGTTCAGCCGTTTTTACGTTATTGAATAACAAACACACACGCATACATACTTACAAACTTTCAGCTTTATAATATTAGTTGGATACTTACACATTTATAATATGTAACTTTAAGTGCTGGTTAACACTCCTAAAGGACAGCTCGTCTCTGTAATTCCAGAATTCTGCACCAAAGAAGAAGTTGAAAAACTAAAGGCACAAAAATAGCTGCTCTATTTAGTTATCCCAAGTTTCATCGCAGTTGCGATTGGCAAAATTATTACGTGACGGAGCCACAGAGCTGTAACAATTATTGTACGTCTATGGACGGAGCATTATAAGTTATAGTTTAACAAACGAAAAGAACGTATGTAAGTAAAAAAAGTAGAACTAATTTCATTTGTATGTATTAAGCCCTAAACTAAGAACTAAGCTTGTACTGTGGGTACTAGACAACGGATATACTACATGTAATACTATTTTTTTGTACATATGATCTCCTTTTTAAAAATGCTTAGGAAAAACAAAAGTAAAAGGAGGAAGAGGTTGAATAGTTGGATAGGTACTAAAAAGTTTTTAATTAAGTAACCTACTTTTAAAAAAAATAGCAAGTCATTGAAAAGTCATTTTTGATTGACATGGACCCGAAAGAATTGTCATAAATATTTGCTTTCAGTTTGTTTGGAAAGAAAAAAATAGGAAAATCAAATTGTAAAAGTACCTATTTAAATTAAACTAGAAAATAATAAAATAACGACAGGACTTTTCTGTTAGAAAAGTCCTCTCATTAAAATGTATCAGAAACTGCGATAATTTTGTAATTAACTACCTATACACTGGTAGTAGATACTAACTACCAGTGGACCTATCCTGCCGTTCAAAACTAATTTAGAAAATAATGTGGCTTTTAGTGTTCTTCCGTACTTAGTAACTAATTGAAAATTACAGATTGCAATTCATTCAGTTATACATCTGAAGATTATTACCTTGTCTTGGGGTGTATTGTCTATTGAATCTAATATTAACTGCAAGGTGAAACTGGTGCTGAAAACTGTGATCAAATTGTGATGAGAACGCATGAGGTTTCCAACCAGTTTTAAGGCAATCTTATGTTTTTCATTTACTTGTATACTGCGCCTAAAGCGGTGTTGGTCTAGTGGTAGATACCTCGACTGAATTAAAAATGTCGACATGAAACAAAAATCAATAGAAATCAAGCTATTAAATTCACTCAAAGTGGCACGAACGATTCAAAAATAGATCTCGCATCGACACTAGCATAGACGCATCTCTAAGAGAAGCCAATCTAAGTTTATTTTAATCAATCATCTTTTTTCACACATTAGGTACTACACCTACTTACAACACGTAAGATAAAAGAAACAAATCAGTCTCGAAAACCTTAACACGGTGGTCAAACAATGCCTCCTATGCCAGGAGGTGACCCGAACAATAAATGGCAGTCCTATCTGTGCGGGTCTGTTGCCTTCGCCGTGGTCCTGGGCTACTTGTACAACAATATCGACACAATATACGCGATAATGGAGCCCCGAGACGATAAGACTCGGTGTCCAGTTTCTATCGACAGCAGCAGACTTGTAAGTTATTGATTGTTAAAAAGTTCAAAGGTTGCCTGGATGAGATCGCTTTTAGCAATAAGGCCGCCCATTGTACCTATTCTAAAATTATTTTGTTTCGGTAATGTGTTTTGTAAATGTTTGGTGCAATAAAGTTTTTATCTATCTATATATTGTTGCACTATCCTCTTTTATGACAAGTACGACTGACTATTCCAACTTAATCAAGTCAAATCCTAGTTAAGGAGTTTTTTTTATACGCGTTTCACCACTATCTCACCTGATGGTAAATGACGATAATAATATGGTCTATAGACCACCATCTTACCATCTTCTTAGAAGACATCTTCTAAGATGGTTCTTCAAGACCCTCTTAGAAGATGAAACATGCTCATCTAAAAAAAAGGATGACTGCAGTGAAACAAGATTCGACCTGTCGTCCTTAGTGGTTGCACCGGCCAACAAATCGGAATACAGACGAGTTCGCTTGGCGCTACGACTTAGATCGGTGGGTAATAAGAATAAGCCGCGGCCGAAGCCTTCCACCAAGAAACTCCTTTTAGTCGCCTTTTAAGGTGGGCAGATGGTACCGTAGCCATACTTTTATAGATTGGCTCGGGCGTAAATTTTGTAAGAAATTATACTTTTTGACCCGGTCACAATTATTGAATCTCCTACACTACCTTTTTAATCCCGCATGTCGAAAATAAGAAATTCTTGTAGAATACTTTTTTAAGCTGTTTATATGATTCCAGAAATGGACTAAAGAAGAAATTGATAAAACCCAAGGCAAATTCCAAAGGAGTGACCCAAACGAAAATGAGTACGATATTTTTGGAATAAATATTAATTGAAACATTTTCGATAAAAGTGTCTTATTTTTAATTCATCTACGAAACCAGAATCTTAATAGCCTAGTACTTACAGAAAAACTGTGAATAAGTTAGGAAATGGTCAGAGTTTATTCTATTTTTCACTTAGCATTAGCAGCGCCGATCGGTGAAGTCGGGCAGTTTTTCTGGGTGGGTCCAGATTGTAGACATAACAGATAAGATTATTTTATGTTTGTTGAAGGCGGTTTTTGATTTTTTTATCATCTAAGGGTAGGGGTACAGACGCAGATATTCAAATAGGGAGCAATCATCGGTATCATGCATCATGGTACAATAAAAATGAAATACTGGGCCTAGATCACTGAACTCTGATATTTGATCTGCGCCATGTTGCGCTGTTGTCGCGCATTTTCTGTCATTCATGGTGTCCGTCTCTGGAACTATTAGTTCCATGGACGGCCACCATCACTTTCAATAGAAAACGCGCGTCAACAGCGCAAATCGGCACAAAGATCTAATGTCATTTTGTATGGTAGGTATACCAATGGCGTGGCACACGCAAAGCTGTGAGCAGATGGCGCTGGCATCGGATGATCTTTTTTTTTTGTTGATGGTCCCCCGTCCCCCACGAATGAAAACGCCGAGTTTTTTTTTATTTCGGTCTGAGACTAATATGGCCAATTTGACGCCGATAGTTGTAAAAAACACCGGTTTGACAGTTCTTAATTCAAACCTAAGATCAGTCGACTAGTGCCCTCTGCCGGGATAAAAAGTTAGTGTTCCTCCTCATTCTAGCGTACTTGTATAGTTTCATTTCAGTGGCCTAGATCATGATCATTATCAGTTCTTCAGTCTATTATTCTCTATGCTAGCCACGTCAATCCCACGTCAATCCCAATTCCCATCAATCCAGCTATCCAAACAATGTTCAAAACTACAAATAATAAATCAAATGTTTTGTAATACCTAAAATCATTACACTTACAAACTAGGCAATAAACTGGACACGTATACAAAAAAATTACAGAATATAATAAAGTGTAAGCAGAAACCTAACTATACTTTTCCAATGCCTTCTCTCGAAACCGTTGGTGTATTTTGAAAACAATTCAAAATGCGTTTAAGTTCGAAAAAGTGTTGAATTTTTAAGTCTACATTGCGAATAATGATGTTACCCGTATAGAATGTGTGATAAAGGGTGTAAGTGGTAAGTCTTTTTTACGTTATGCTAGACTGGGCTGTGTCCGAGCCGGGCTGGGAAGGGGCTACTTTTGTATGAAGACAGCACGGACAGCACGGCCCGGTCTAGTATACCCACTAAATCATTCTTAAACAACCTTTATAAACCACCCTTAAAACCTTCTAACAAATATAGTCTTTAAAATTATTGCCCAAGTTTTAAGAGGGCTACTCGAAGGGTGTACAGAAAAATGGCCCTTTCTCAGACTTTTATTTTAGCCAACACCGTTTTTCGAGCGTAACTTTCTTGTATGTACCTATGTTTGTAATTAAATATTATGTAAAATACTTGTACGTTCATATTATGGACTGGTACGCGTCTCAATAGTTTCCATAATATAATATACAGGGTGTTTGGTGGAGGGTTAGACAGACTTGTTGGGCGTGTAGGTGAACCTATTTGTAAAAAATAATTTGAAGGAAAAGATCCTAACTCTTCACAATTTTTTTTTATGACTATTTTTGTGATTTTCTATTTTTTTCCCAAATTTTACCTCTTTACCCCTACAACTTTTTTTTGTACATGTTTTCACTTAAAATTTTTATTTGATTTTAGTCCCAGATGTATCCTTGATCTATCAAAGGCATTATTAATCCAAAATAATGAGAAAATAATTAGTTATGGGCTCTCAAAGTTAAGAAAATAAAAAAATGTTGTCCGAAAGGTCAACTAAACATCGTTTTAAAAAAAAAAACTAATAGTGATCGAGGAGTTCAAATACTCTTAAAAATTTCTCTTGACATCCCTTATTACAACGGTGTACTACATTTAGCATAAAAATCTACCAACTTGTAAAAAACAAGGTTTAGGGGGAAAATGGAGTGAACATTCGAAGGAAAAATTAAACATTTTAATTTTTTTTAATAACGAATTTTGTTCAAAAACATCTCCCATAGTTCCAATACATAATATGCGCGACAGGTAGAGCCCATAAAATAATAGAGAGTTTAGGAACAGAGCGTCCCTCTGTCTAGGGACAGAGCGTTCCCAACTAGAGAGTACACAAACTCGTGGATTAGATGACTTGGCCCCATTTCATGGGCTCTACCTGTCGCGCACATTATGTATTGTAACTATGGGAGATGTTTTTGAACAAAATTCGTTATTAAAAAAATTAAAATCTCTAATTTTTCCTTTGAATTTTCACTCCATTTTCCCCATAAACCTTGTTTTTGACAAGTTGGTAGATTTTTATGCCACATGTAGTACACCGTTGTAATAAGGGATGTCAAGAGAAATTTTTAAGAGTATTTGAACTCCTCGATCACTATTAGTTTTTTTTTTAAAACGATGTTTAGTTGACCTTTCGGACAACATTTTTTTATTTTCTTAACTTTGAGAGCCCATAACTAATTATTTTCTCATTATTTTGGATTAATAATGCCTTTGATAGATCAAGGATACATCTGGGACTAAAATCAAATAAAAATTTTAAGTGAAAACATGTACAAAAAAAAGTTGTAGGGGTAAAGAGGTAAAATTTGGGAAAAAAATAGAAAATCACAAAAATAATCATTAAAAAAAATTGTGAAGAGTTAGGATCTTTTACTTCAAATTATTTTTTTCAAATAGGTTCACCTACACGCCCACCAAGTCTGTCTAACCCTCCACCAAACACCCTGTATATAATATATATATAATATTGGACGACGTTACACACAGCGCAATCTAGCCCCAAAACTAAGCGCTAGGCTTGTACTATGGGTACTAGACAACGGATATACTACATATTATACTTTTTTTATTTTTTTATTTGTAAATACATACATATGATACATAGAAAACACTGAATATCCACTAATTATAAACATAATTATAATTATAAACACTAATTATAAGAACATTAGCAGAGGCGGCTCGTGCGTGACATTTTGGGTGTTCACAAAGAATACAAAGAAATAGTCAGTCTTCATTGCTTACAATATTTTAAAGTATTTGTAGACATAGGGAAATTGAGAATGAATTAAAAGATGGGCTAAAGCCGCGTTTCCCAGTGCAAGTTGCTTGCAAGTTTTGCACATGAAACATGGCTTTAGACACCTACTTAAAGCTAAATCATCCATCAACGAAGCATCAACGCTAGGTAATGATTTATGTCCATTGAAAGTGTGTTTTAAAGTTTGAATTTATATAAATTTCGAGTTCGTTGACCATACAACACAATACCTAACAGGTGTAAGCACCAAATGTTTTGAAATGTTTTGTTAATATTTAGAAACATCAGTAAAAAGTTATGGTAACATTAATACAGGTGCTAAACAGAGTAGGTACGCACACATTTTTTATGAGTAGGTCCGTCTAAAATTTTAGGGCAACTTAAATTTAGTGGGTACCTAATACGATTATTTGATTTTAAGAACTGCCTAATTGGTTTAAGTTAATCCTCTAATTTTGAGTTTGAGCACATTTCTAACTCAACCCGCATTCGCAGTAAAAAGATAAAAAATGTAATGCAAATCAGGTACACAAACTAACAAAAACTTATGTTAGTTATGTAAAACTTCAAAACTCCAAAAGTCGTTGTATAAAAGTTGTTCGCCTAGACCTCTAGAACAACCCCCTTTCGGCTTAATACCCCCTCGTCGAAACACCCTGTAGATATGCAAAGGCAACAGCGTAATTATTAAGTACATTTTATAATTATGTTATTCATTGTAATTTTAGTGGATGTGCCCGGTACCGGCGCCGTTTAGGGCGAGCCGCCTCTGGATGCGACGATTTGTCTTCTTCTTCCGAAGACGAGTAAGGGTTACTTAATCTAGCTTCTGAGGTATGGTCCTAGATAAAGGTTTTACAATAATGACTATACCTACCTACTGCCCAGTTTTATATAACAGCTGAAAATGTTTGTAACTATGCAAATTACATAATGTTTTTCTTGTCAGTGAAATAAGATTAAAAAGACGCAAACTAAACAGCGAAACAAGGAGGCCAAAGAAATCAAGTGAATCTCAGACTGAAGACGAGGGACCCGGTTGGGTCGGTTACGTTGGCGGTTCCCTTGCGATGATGGCCTTATTTGGCCTTCTTTACAAGAACATTGAATCAATATGCAAGTTGATGGGGATGGGAGAATGTAGGGGTATACCGGGCTGGCCTTGCATTTTGGAATGTAGACTTGTAAGTATTTTAGGGTTTCGTAGTCAGCAAGAAACCATTAGTTTCGTCATGTCCTGTCTGTCTGTACTAAGAAGCTGTAGGTAACTTTGCATGCGTGATCAATATTTGTAATATGACGTTCATATTCCAATTTTTCTTAATTTTATTTCTATTCTATTTATAAATGAAAAAAAAAACCAAAACGTACCTAGGGGCATGGTCATGGCAGATATCGGTTTTATGGCATAAACACATTTGCTATAATGTCTTTATCCAGCGCGGAAACAGTCGACTACGTTTGTTTGAGGAAAGAGTAGGTAGACTTACCACTAAGATTTTTCTCTTATTTTCAGAAATGGACAAAAGATGAAATAATGAGAACTCAAAGTTCCGCATACGATCCTCCTCCCAGACCTCCTTTACCTCCCTGTAATAGATAGATACACTAAGATTTTCTACCAAGAGTCCTAAAAGGCTTTTCTGCAACAAAATCATGTAGAAGCTACACGGGATCTACACGGTATAGTTGCGGAATAGACGCCCTGTTGTCGTATTGATAATATTACAAATAAAAGCCAACGTTCGTAAGTTATTTATTTTACCTACTGTAACATACCACCTTCTGTAAAAAAATAAAATATATTTGAAAGTTTCTTAGTGTTTTCATGAACGAAATCGGTCGAGTAGGTTTATTGATCTAAACTTTAACGGTAGATATATGATTTCAGAAGGAAGACAGTTGTTAACAGCCACTGCGGTAACGCTACCGCAAATTCAATGATTGCGGTATGCGTTAAGACTCAGCGTTGCAGCGGCGTTTTTATTATATTTATTTCGCGTATAAATTAACATGGAATATTATGTCACCTCCAATACTAATAAGTAGGTACTTACATAATATCTCTCAAATCTCAGTCGAGCACCTATTTTATTTGGATTTTTCTTCATGTTTGCAAAATGTTATACACCTACCGCAATGTTTGCGTAAACATAAGATATAGTTTTGATAAATACCAATACTTTTAAATTGTAGGTAAACATGCTTAATTTTAAAAGTCGGTTAATAATTGTATGCAAAGTTGAAAAGCGCCCCCCCTAGTGGACGTAATGCGAAGCTTCAACTTTTTATGGACAAATGCCGCCTATACAACGTGATAGCCTAGCCTTGAGTGAGACTTATCATCATCCGAGCGTTGTTCCCGGTTGCATCTCTCTCGAGAGCCCGGGGTCCGCTTTCCTACTTCTACGTCTCCACTTCGCACGATCTTAGCCTAGCCTAGCCTTGAGACTACGCTCGGTAAAGATAATAAAACAACCATATTATGAAACAAAATATATTCAATACCACCTTTCATTTAACTAATTTAACTGCAACTTCCAGTAACTATATCAACATAGTACGTGAGGCTGCAACAGCACAACCTTTAACAAACTTATACTATTACTTATCGATCCGTTAGTGCCTTACAGAACAAAGGAACGTTAGCTGTTATATTACAAGAACTTACGTTTAGGGACGTTCGGCGTAATGGCGATTTGTGTACGTTCACACTGACCGGCGCGCGTCGGGACGCGTCGGAGCACAATTTTTAAATTAACTTTTTCTTATTTTTCTATATTGGCGTGGCTAAACGAGTGTAGAGTTTTTAGGTCGCCTTGAGGCCTCTACTACTACTTAACGTGCGTTTCGAAGCATGGGAAAATATGCCACACAGATTATCGGTCACCCATCCAATATACCAGACGATCAGCAAATTGTTAAAATATGCTCCGACGCAGCTCGACGCGTTAAGTGGGAATCGTACATTATGGCGGTAAAACACTCTTGGGAAGATCTCCTTACAGATATAAAATTATGTTAGATTATGATTATTTATTGTCACAAAGACATCGATCTAAACGAAATAATATCTAATGGACCTTTTTAATTTCTTCTTCTGTCTAAAAGTCTTGCGAAAGGCGATAGCTGCCCTAATAAATAAAAAGTAATTTTCAAAATAACTCTGAATGTACAACATAATATTATTATGACCAGAAATTTAATAATGACTGAAATATAATCTAAATATAATGCTCATTTTTATATATTTTATTAGGCTTTTTATGTAAAAAATAAAGAAACAATCTCAAAATAAATAGACAATCTTCTGGCTCCTGACATCAATTTTTTTAAAATTTCTTATAGCATAAGCCAACTTTTTAAGGTCTTTGACCATTGCACAGTCGAAAATAGATTTTATGAATAAAATTATGAATTGCCGAGATATAACTCCTAAGTAAGTAATTAAATACTGAAAACATATTTCTACTAGTATTAAAGATAAAATTTTATATCGCCATCGCGCGAACGTGTTCACTTAATAACTAATCGGCAAGGGTAATGTACAATTCAGACTGAAAGCGCGGCACTGCGCGGCCAATTTTATTGCATACAAATCAGAACCTTATTCATTTTACGAAGGGATCCTTCAGCAAATTGTAAATCCGCGCCGCGCCGTTCACTGGGAATCGTACATCACACGGTAGGCTTCGACACACAAAAGGGGTCGTAATATTTACTATTTTCAGTTTTTATGAGAAAACTAGAATATCACCAGAAAGTTCGAGACAGGTCGTCAAAACGCAGAAGGAAGAAAGCTTTATCGAAGTGTCGCGAACTATGGTCGTAGCCAACCGTGTATTGGTGCGTACACACAACGTCTATAAAACATTCTGTAACATTTCCCCCCAATAACCAGAAAAGTGTTAATGCCATGCCATAAGTCTCATATCATATCAGCTATGACTATGCCCCTACGTTTTGATTTTTTTCATTATCATTTTTTTCTGAATTTTATTTCTATTCTAATTAGAAAATGAAAATAAAACGTAGGGGCATAATCATGGCAGATATAGGTTTTATGGCATAAACAGATTTGCTAATGTCTTTATCCAGGGAGGCAACAGTGGACTTCGTTTGTATGGAGAAAGAGTAGGTAGACTGTCCTCTTGAGACATTGGGGTACTGACCCAAAGACAAGAGTTCAAACTTCGCTGCGAGTGAATTTTTGAAAAAGTATTTTTCCTTTAAAATATTTCTAGAGAAATGCATCATCAAAAATCCGCTAACCATTGCCCGTCAGGGGAGGATTACTGAAGATGTAATTCTCGTTTTAATTTTTTCTATTTTGATGCCTTGAGCAATAAACGTAAGATATATTAATTTATTCCTATTTTCATAGAAGGTTGTGTACCAAATGTTATAAAGCCACAGTGTGTTCGCACCATTTCGCTTGCCGTAGTGATATGATAACTTTAACAAAATTCTGGGTCGAAACAAGAATAACTGCTGAAACATTATTTGATATTTTTTACACTTTTTCAACTATACTAGAGATTTTCTTCTGTTTTCGCGATGTTGGATTGAATTTAAACTATTTTTTCGGTTTTAGTCGCGTTGTGTTTACTATTGGTGGCCTGGAAGAGGTCGCCCATAAGCGATAAGGCGTGCGGCATTGTGCAACTTGAATTTGAATTATGTGTTTTAGTACAATAAAGTGTAAATCTATCTATTTTTAGCATTTAGGATACCCTGAAAAAGAGATCTGTAAAGGTCTCGAAACGTCGTTCATTGAAAAAATGCTGAAAATAATAAACAGAACGCGATTACAACCAAAAAAAAGGAGTTACATTTCATAACTATACTAGATATTCCCTCACAGTATTTAATTCCTATACAAAAAATGGTGTTCTACGCGAAACATAATAATGTAAAACCCTACTAACATTATAAATGACACAGTTTGTGTGTAAGAAAAAACATAACCCTCCTTCAGCAGTCGGGTAAAACAGTTATGTTTATTACTCCTTAGTGTGTAGTAGTATGAATAAAAAAAAATACTCGCTTGGTTTGTCAGTTCTGTGTTAAACTACTGAACCGATTGCCATGAAACTGGGTATGAAGATAGCTGGAGATCTGGATTACCACATAGGCTACTTCTTATCCCCGTATTTCCATGGGATTGGGACTTATGCGAGTGAAACCGCGGGGCGCATCTAGTATTCTTACAGTTACGCTTAGCCTGTACAAAGCTTAATATTTCTTGTAAAGAAGATAGTTTGGGCGTATTTAGCCTGAGGCGAATGGCAAAGAACAAATGATACGGATTTCAGTGCGACAAGCTTATCTTGAAGTTTGTTGTATTTCTGTTGAAGCACGGATAAGTTTGTCTCGCTGTACAAATTGCACTAAATATCTATAACCTAGATGGTGGTGCTCCCCTAGAATAGTCTTTACATTTTTTTAATGATCACGTACCGGAATCCTGCCAAATTGGAATGGAAAAAGTTTTTCTTGAAAATAGCCAAGTTAGAAATCGAAATGTATCGAGATATTTTAATACAATTTTAGATTTAAAAATCATTTTATGAAACTGACATGACGTCTATAAATTTTAAGGTTACTTTTCTAACTGAACAAGTATATAAATAAAATATCTCAACGATGCATCAGCGTTGTTAGATTTGATCGAAAACGGTTCATCAATAAAAATGTTGTTAATTTTGCAAATAACTAACCACAATTTCCAAAAAATGTTGAACAGTTTCGAAAAAAACAACTAACAATACCGAGACATTGTTTTAAGACGTTTTAGTTTTAGAATACGTGCCTACAACAGATTTTACTTAATTTCCCTAATTAAATTTGGCGGGTATCCGGTTCGCAGCGTAGTAGGTACCGCCCATTTTCGGTTTAGTTATCTAGTGCGACCTGTTCAGAATATATTTCGACAAAAACTTTGAAAAATAATCAAATAATGATTATCACAGATTACAATATTGGCTATTTCACAGCTTTGAAAGAACAAAAATTCAACAGTGAGAAGATGCATAATCATTAATTCACCGTGTCACGTGGGTTCATGTGAGGGGCACGTGTTCGAATCCTGCCACGGAAGGATTTTTGATGATGCATTTCTCTTTGTAAAATATTTTGATATTTCGCGACTTAAATATATGTCATTAAAAGTATAAAGATAACAACTTAGGTATATTTCTGCTATAGGGCTCGATAGAACTTAAACATTTTAGCCAGTCTGTTTGTAAAACGAAAAAGATATTTTTCTTCGGTTTCTGTGACGCTGATAGGAAATTAAGCTTAAACCCTCTTACTTATAAACGATGATTAACAGCTGCATAAACTATGTATAGTTTGTCTTTTACTGTCATTTTCAAATTGACAGACAGAGATAAACATTACATAACTTAGTCATCTGTTAATCATCGTTTATAAGTAAGGGTGATAGAATCAACTAAATAAGGCTTGATTCGACCAAACTAAAATAAACAAAGAATAACAGTTCTCTGCATAAACGAATTTCGAACAAAATACGAATTATGCGGAGAATTGCTATTCCAGTTTGGTCTAATCAAGCCTAAGACAGTTTTAGTAACTTTTTAGAACATTGACAAATTACACCTCAGTCGGGTAGATTTATTTTCTTTTTCACGGGTGTTTGAAAGAAGATAAATCTACTTGAAGAGAAGACAAGATTTCAAAACGTCGAGCGTTGAAAAATGTCTAACATTAATAAAAGCAACGCGATTAAAACCGAAAAAATCTCTATGGGAAGCAAAAATAAGTAAGTTTAAAATTAATACCTATTCAAGTAACTTAGCTACGCAATTATCTACAATTTAAGCAGAGTAAAATATACTATAAAGCGTGCTTGCATTCGGAGAGAATCTCAAAATAAAGATGTTGAGAGGAAAATCTTCCTACTCTTTTCTCCATACAAACTTTACAAACGTAGTCGACTGTTCCCTGGATAAAGATATTAGAGGAAAGATGTTTTATGTTTTAGAGAAAGATGCCATAGAACCTATAAATGTGCCATGACATGACCATGCCACTACGTTTTGTTTCTTTTTCATTTTCTAATTAGAATATAATATAAAATAAATAATATAATATAAATAAAATTTAGAATATGAAAAAATCAAAACGTAGGGGCATGGTCATAGCTGATATAGGACTTATGATGGCATAAACATACTTTCTCTAATGTCCTTAACCAGGGAGGAAACAGTCGACTACGTTTGTAAAGTTTGTATGGAGAAAAGAGTAGGTAGACTGTCCCTTAAAGTACAAAATCGATTGTTAGCTGTCGCAATAGCTGTTTCAAAGTCACATTAAGTGACAGTAACTTTAAATATAGTCAGACCAACTTATCTGGGCCACATCTCTGACTAATGGACCATTTATAAACTGCCGATCTTCGAGCTATTAAACTAAGTAAGGGATGTTACTAGCTTTTTTCTAACGAACGAAGGACTTTTTTAAGGTTTTGAACCTAAAGGTTTAAAACGTTTTACTAAGACTCAATTGTCCGTCTGTCTGTCTGTCTATTGCCGCTATAACAACAATTATTAAAAGCAGAATAAAATAAATATTTAAGTGGGGCTAGTACCTACTTAGTTTGTGTAACGGTAACTAGACAACGGTCTAGTCTACAATACTTATGTTTACTAACAAAACAACATCAACAACAGGCAGATAAGTTGGTCAGACTGTAATTAAAGACTTTGTCAAACGAGGTCAGTAACTCAATCGAGTCACAAAGGGTACGTTCGACCAAACTAGAATAAGCAATGAATAACAATTCTCCGCATAAAGTCATTTTTTCGATTTCACAGCTGGAGTTTCTCTTCATACAAAGAACGATTTATGCGTAGAATTGCTATTAAAACATTTTGTTTAAAACAATAGCTGATATACCTTTTGAAATTAAGGTGAATATTATGAGGAAACTAATGTTTTCTTTTAATTAGATATTTTAAGTAGGTACGTGTATTTTTTAGGTAGGTACAAACTCAAAACTAGCTTTAACTATTATCTATTGCATGCCTGTAATGGGCAAGTTATTGTAACTGAAATAACCTGCAATAAGATCCTTGTGTACATAACTTAGCAATAAATGTCTTGATTTTTTTATTCGTTGCTTATTCCAGTTTGGTGGAATCGAGCCTAAGTCCAGTCACTAATCTCGTATAAAAAGATAAGTAATACAAATCTGCGATGCTAACGCAAGCACGCCTCAGTTGCTACCGTATCAGTCTTCATGTCCAGTAAAAAAATCGCAAAATCGACTAAAAACTCGATTATTTCGATCATTCGATTACTAATAAATATCGATTGAAAAGCAAATACAATCCGAGTATCGTCTGGACGGACACATAATTGCTCATATTTATGAACCCCCTTACTTATAAACGATGAATAAGTTATGTAACGTTTGTCTCTGTCTGTCAACTTTGAAACTTCATGTGACAGTGAAAGACAAACGATACTTAGTTTATGCAGCTGTTAATCACGGTTTATAAGTAAGGGGATGAAAAACCAATAAATGTTTCAACACTAATTCTAAAAAATGTGATTTAAGATGGTCCTTCACGATTCTTTACTGTTTTAAAGTAAAATTGATAAAAAGAGACAGAAAATGTGTTTAACTTTTACGTGAATTTTACTTTAGAACAGTGTCGAGTCGAGAATCCATATTAAATGAAAAATATTTTTTTTTGGCACTGAATTTTTAAGTGTATGTTCACACGGGGCGTGTAGTAACCACGCTTCGTTCGAATCGGACATTAGTTTCTATAATAGACCAGGTTTTTATATTAATATTTACAAATCAAGTAGGTACCCTGACTTTAACAATATTTAATAAACGTGATTTATTAAAATAAATATTAATACGTAGTAATGATAATGAATAAATACACTTGTAATACTGTATTTACAAAAATATGTAGCTATTAAATATACTTATGATATATTTTTTTATTCTGTTGATTATTTTGATGATGTTTTTTTTAAGTTAGTCAAAGTATTCACAGTATATAATTAGTTTATTTAATTATATTTTTGACAACTTTAAGTTGGATCCTGACACTTCAACATGTTTGACGTTGGTAAATTGGATTCCAACCTAAATCACACTCGCGAAGTTGATAGAAGTTTCAAGTTATTTTTTTTTAAGGTAAATCAAGTTAAATTTAAGTGTCGTCGTGTATTCTTAGCTTTAAACACAACGACACTTGACACTAGACACTCAAATCAACTTATGTTCAGATGTCATATCAGTGTCCACTCAGTGTTTCAAAGTTTAATTGCCACCGTGGCCGTAACTGACACTACTGTCGACATTTATGTCGTGTATCTTAGCGTAACTTCGCGAGT
>CAUEGO010000250.1:0-13265 GCA_958496205.1 Idaea biselata
CTTCTCAATATTGTTTTTTCTAGCGTCTGAGGATCCTGAGTCCTCACTCAAACAACACACCCACACACTTACTCCTTTACACATTCTCACTCTTCCCAAATTGTAATCACTTTGTCATAGGGATACTTCTCTCATTTCACAATTTATTGTTGATGATAAATTACATCTCTCTACCCTCGATATCTAAAGATGCCTCGATATATACAATAAAAGCAAGGCGATTAAAACTGAAAAATGAGATTAATATTTTTCAGTACCTATCAGTGTTGTCATAGTTACTCCTCACACAGGGCAGACTGAGCCTAGTTAATCCAGTGATACAAAATTGCGGCGCCCTAGTCCCAAACCTGGCCATGACTTGTTATGCCGACGACAAGTTGGTTACGGCCAGGGGGAGCAGCCTGGGCAGCACCCAGAGGCGACCTGGTGCAGGCAATTGGCCAAAACCTCCCGCTGCCCGCCGTTATCGCGGCCATCCTCGGCAGCGATGAGGCATGGCAGGCGCTGGTCCTATTTGGTGAGATCGCGATGGCGACGAAGGAGGAGGCCGAAAGGGCCCGCGAACTAACTCGCGGCACTGTGCAACCTAGACGCGCTCGGCCCAGGGTTGGTAACGACCTGTTACCACCCTAGTTTTACCGCTCTTGGCGGCGGGCTCGGGGGAGCCCGTCGTCAACAAAAGAGCACCGGGATGGCGGCGGCGTGTCCGCGCCGCCTCTCGTGAGGATTTCTCCCCAATAAGGGGTTTTCTGAGAAGAGGCCTGACGAGGCCGGCCGCTGTTGGAGTTAACGGTAGTAGTGCTTGTGCAGTTCCCGTTAGCCCCGACAAATTGCGGTGAGAAGGGCACCGAGGGTTTTTAGTGGGTATACCCTGGCCACCTACCATCTTCGGCCAGGGGGACCCCCACTCACCGGGCCGCTCTCCCCCGGGAGCGGTCTTAAACAGATTTTCCCTCAAAAAAAAAAAAAAGTGAGACAAAATTAGTCCACTTCGATTGGTAATTCTGTTACGTTGTACATCTAACCCGAGTTATAAACGATCGTGAGATGCATAAACATTTATCATTTCACCGTGGCGATGATCGACCCCAGTTAATCAATAGATAAGTCGGTGTCCGACAAGGGACAGATGCGGGGTTGAACTCTCACCTTAAAAATATTTCTAGAAATGGTGCTGGGTTTTGTCTAAAAGTGGGCCGTTTCAGAACAGTTTGATGGAGCTTTACCCCTCGTAACACGAGACGAGGCAGCAGTGATCTGACCGCAATCTGTTAGTTACTCGGTATTGAAGTTGATTCAATGCATGAATACAGATACAACATAATATATAATACATACATATACAGAGGGAGAAAGATAGTCTGAGTCGTACCTGAGGAATCCTTCTCGCTTCACCATGTACCGGAAGGTTTCAGTGATGGTGCTGTTGTGCGCCGTCCGGAGAGACTGCATGCGAGTCTACGAAACAAACAACAGGTTACATTATGTACTGCGTATGTTGGTAGGTACATATATACATAGAGACACTGCGTGTGCGTTTACCTCCTACTTGATATAGCCACAAGTGGTAAAATAAACTTTTAATGCGTGAACATTGTTACATTCGTCTTGACCAACACTATTGAAACAAAACATAACCCTCCTTCGGCAGTCGGGTAAACAGTCGGGGTGCGTCGTCGTCGTTCGCGTCGAGGTAAGAAAATCAATGAATAATAATAAATGATAGTCGCCAGCTTTACCAACTAGTCGCCAGCTTTACCAACTAGTCGCCAGCTTAACTAGTCGCCAGCTTTACCAACTAGTTGCCAGCTTTACCAACTAGTCGGTAGCTTTACCAACTAGTCGGTAGCTTTACCAACTAGTCGGTAGCTTTACCAACTAGTCGGTAGCTTTACCAACTAGTCGGTAGCTTTACCAACTAGTCGGTAGCTTTACCAACTAGTCGGTAGCTTTACCAACTAGTCGGTAGCTTTACCAACTAGTCGGTAGCTTTACCAACTAGTCGGTAGATGCGCACAACCAGGGCGCAGCTTAAATTCCTCAACATGCATAATTAGCTTTGTTCTATTATTTTTTTCAAAACGGTTTAACCACGTTTTGGAAGTTTTGATGGCGACTAACCCGAACATCGCACAATTATAATGATTTGCATTGCCGACTAGTCCGGTAGTCTGCTAGTCGACAAAACCCATGGTCGGCCTATATTCTTAATCTCAATTATCAATAATAATATGAGATTAATGTAACTATATTATAGATGAGTGTTAATAAAGGCCTACAAATATTGAACGACTTTCAGTATTCCCAATTGAGGACGTGATCGATCACTGATCACCGGATGCACTTACTCAAGTCAATGTGACGCGACGATTCATTGCGGTACGAGCCGAGCGGTTCAACTAATCTGTAATCATTGTCAGAACGGTCCTCAAGCTGACCCTGACTCTATATAACAGGGTATATCTACTAACATTTGCCTAATCACATGTTGTCTAAATATTAAACGTCTGATCATTTAACATGATACCTTAATAACACAGACCTATCTATAAACAGGATATCAAACGAGGCCTGCAATTTGAAAGAACAGGAAAAAATGGCACATGTCAACATCGGTCAAGTGGTATTTAGCGAAGGGTGTAATCTTCGCTAATAACATAACAAAAGCAGTGGATAATTGACAGCCTCCGATGGGAGGACAATCATAACGAGATATTTAATAAGTGGAAATTATCTTGCGGTTGCGTGTCATCGAGCGGTGCGGTGTTATAAATGTGGGATGGTAGGGCGGCGATGTCAACAGTATGAGGGCGACGGTCGGCTTGGCGGTGTTGTTGGTGGCGGCGGCGGCGGGAGTCTCGGCCATGGACGACGAGATGGCGGAGCTGGCGGCGATGGTGCGCGACAACTGCGCGGGCGAGACCGGCGTCGACCTCGCGCACGTCGAGGCGGTGAACGCGGGCGCAGAGCTCGCTGCCAACTCCGACGCGACACTCAAGTGCTACATCAAGTGCACGATGGAGATGGCGGGCATGCTCTCGGACGGCGTCGTCGACACCGAGGCGGTGGTCGCGCTGCTCCCGCCCGAGATGGCCGCGGCCTGCGCGGACGGTATACGCGCCTGCGGCACCAAGAAGGGCGCCGACGACTGCGAGACCGCCTACCTCACGCAGATCTGCTGGCAGAACTACGACAAGAAGATGTTCTTTCTCATATAGAGCCGCGACATGCCGCGACAACCACACCACACCAAATGCACTATATCATTGTTACTAAATATTGTTGTTCTACTCTCAGTTATAGTATATTAATATCATATCATATCACACAATATTATATTTTCTTTCATAGTTGGAAAACATTGTACCTTCAGTTAAAAAAGTTAAGTTAAAAGCATTTTCCTACCATGTTCTACAACACTATCAAGTGTTGTAAAACAACTACCTATATAGAAATATAATTGATACACCCACCCATGACACGTTTGTGTTGTGCCCATCGAGGGACACACACACACACACAACACAACCGAAAATCGGAATAGAAAATTTATCAGGAAATTTTTATGTAGGTACCTACTGAGAATAAAATAGATTGTTTCTGTTGTATTAATATTATTGTATTATTCTATTGTCTTTTAATTTTTTGTTATTCTTTGTGGCACAGAACCATTTATCCCTAACTCATCCCTTTTATGTATTAGGAGTATATGTATGAACTTACCTATGAGATAATATTGATGATAATAAACAAAACAATAATACTTACTAAAGTAGGTAATTGTATTTTAAATATTAGATAGGTAGTTTAATTGCATATCTATACATAATATTATAAAGAGGAAAGACTAATTTGTTTGTTTATTTGTATTGTAACAATTAGGCTCCAAAACTACAGAACCGATTCGCAAAACTACATCATGTTAGTTACATTAGTTATGAGTTATAATGTATATGTTATAGGCAATGTGTATAATCCGGCATTGTATAGAATGACTAGGCATTGTATACATTGCCTAAAACGTTCATACACATTGTATAATACGATTCATTTCATACATTGCCTAGGTATTGTATAAAATGCCCGAAGCGCATCAGGCAATGTGCATAATGAACGACGGCAGCCGTCACCGAAGCGCCTAATACTATAAATAAAAACATTATTAACATTTATTTCATATACAGTGCGATTTTTATACATCACGCCTTTTTTATTTACAGAACAAGGCGCTTTGGCGACCGCTGCCTCGGCACGCTCGCTTCGCTCGCTCGCCAAAGCGCGGCGTGTAATCATGTTCTAACATTAATCTAACCTAACCTACTTTAACTGTAAATATTTTAATATTAGAATACCTATTCGAATACGTACCTCCCCAAACCCCCTGCTAATTGCTATCTAACTATCTAAAGCACGGAAAAACTAAACGGAGCACCCCGACTTGGTTAGGTTAGGTTAATGTTAGAACATGATTACACGCAGCGCTTTGGCGACCGCGAAAGTTTTATTTACAGACTTATTCTGTAAATAAAAAAGGCGTGATGTATAAAAATCGAAACTCTGTCTACGCAAAAAAACACATTACCTATGCGTCAACCGGCATTCTATACAATGCCTAGGTATTCCATACATTTCCTAGGTAAAGTGTAAAATAGTTTGAACATTCAATATCATTTCACACATTGCCTGGACGACCCCGGCATTCTATACAATACCTAGGAAATGAATAGAATGCCTGCATTATACACATTGCCTATAACATATATATTTTACAAATAAATATACTTATCAATCTATATATATATGTTGGATCCATATTTCAATTGGAGGGGAAACTCACTAGATTGATTTATTGATCTCAGAATATCGTCTGTGTTTATTAATCACCATGTCGAATTATTCCACTTGGCACTTGAAATGTTCACTTCAACAATTAACAGATTACGTAAAACGTTTTAAAGACAAACTCAGTGGCATGTTTTGATTTTGAATACTACCTTCAAAATCAAAACATGATCGGATAATCGAATGTTGGTCAATTAACTTTGTTTTTAATAATAATAATAAATTAATAAATTCTGTGAACAACACACAGCGCCATCTAGCCCCGTGGTAAGCGACTAAGCTTGTGTTACGTTACGGTGACTAGACAACGGATATAATACTTATATTTATTTTTCTTTTATAAATACATACATATTATACATAGAGGGACACCCAGACCAGACACAAATATTTATTCTATAAGCATAAATACTTGCACCCGGCGGGAATCGAACTCGCAACCTCCTGCATTGCAGTCGCGCTTTCGCAAGACGCGCCACAGAGGTCGTCGTTTATTGTAATATTGTTTTAAATTAATTGTTTTAAACATTATTTTATGTTTAGACAACTTCTAATTTCTTAAACTAATGTATGATGTGAAAAAAGTAAACCCTCATGAGTTTCTTGTAGTTTCTTCTCATCAGAGGGCGCGTTCCGAAAATACACTTCATAACTAGCTGTAACTCGTTTTTGTAATCATTTAAAAATAATAATAATAATTGAGATTTGAATATTTAAAAATAAAAAGTTGTTAAACTTAATTTTACGTCACTTTGCCAAGTTGTTTACGCCCCTGTATAAAAAGGGGTGTGAACAAGACTGGAGCACAGTGTGAAAATTATCGTCGACGAGTCAACATCAACTTGAAGTTTAATTTGGAAGATCCTTACAAATAAGAAGTACCTACCCAACAACAAGAAAGAAATTAAATACAACTAATTAAAGAACCATCCTGACCTAAATTAATAATTTATCAAGCAATCTTACTTAAAAAGACTGGGACTTACTTGGACTAAGAATAATCGACCACTAAAAGAGTTTAGCTCTAACATATATAATATATATACCTATCTAGTTAGTTTAATTTAATTAAAGTTTATAAACGATCATTATAAACTTCTAACTCAAGAATAGTTGATAACTTGGCTGAAAATTGGGAGGAAGGTATCTTAGAACCAGAAGACAGACAAAGTTTATGTATTATTTTCATTATCGAACAGGCATACTGAGAACTCCTTATAAAGATACTTTAAGAGGATAGTCTCCATTCTCTTTCTCCATACAAACGTAGTTTACATTTTCCTCCCTGGACTATCCTCTTAAATAATAAATGTCATATCCCCACATCCACAGCCGCAACATAAAGTGCTAGTATTAAAACGTGATTCACAAGATTAGTTATAGTTATAACATTATGGATTGCCATTCAGGTTCCTATACGCTATACGTAATGTAATGATAAAAGTAGTAAAACCTTTGAAACCGTACAGTATAGGTTTGTTTATCATTAATTATCTCAGAGATCACGCTCCTGATAGATACCAGTGAAGTAATCAGCGCCACATTGTATACATGTCGCCTTGATTGCTTCCTTTCAAATAATGTTTGTCATTCTATCAATAATCATTATTGAATACTACTTCATTAAAGTTTTTACTGAGCCATTTCCACAACTAGCCCTTTTTGCGTGACTTTACGCCGTGGTTTTCCTCACGATGTGTTCCTTCATTACAGAGCGATGTTAAAATACTAATATTTAATTGATATTCACACTAGTTATTGACTACAACCTAGCTAAGTACTATAGGAACTAACTGAATTCTTAAATAAAAAATTGAACTCAATAAAATGTATCCTAATATACAGGTGAACCATTTAAATGGGCCTTCAGGGGGATATCCTAAACTGTAGAAGATAGCGAAAAATGCTGAAAGGAGTGGCGTCCCCGATTTTGACCAAAACTAAAATGGCATTATTAGATATTTGAAAAATTCATTACCGTAGCTAGGAATCGAACCTTGTCTTTTTCAAAAAAATAAACATTCTATGTTATTTTACCGATCAATAGTGTTGCTGATAAAGATCAAATCCTGGAAACAAACATAGTATAGTAAATCAAGACAAATGCCTATTTTTTAATAAAAATATTTAATTACACCAAAAACTCATCGAACAGTGATATCCATCACTGCTTTCAACAAGTATCAAAGCTTATGCTTTGAACTGTGGACAAAATTTTTAAAATTAGAACATGATCTGTAATGGTGATAAATGCTAGTGCAGTCGTTCAAATCGAGTAGGTCGTGGTAATAGGTACGGGGAACGCTCGAGTACTGGTACCAAATACTTGAGTGTTCCATATTTCAAAAATAGCCATTTCTCTCGTTTTACCACACTATGCTTGTTTCCAGGATTTGATCTTTATCAGCAACACTATCGATCGGTATAATAATATAGAATGTTTATTTTTTTGCAAAAAGACAAGGTTCGATTCCTGGCTAGGGTAATGAATTTTTCAAAAACATCTAAATATGCCAATTTAATTTTTGTCAAAATCGGCGACGCGACTCCTTTCAGCATTTTTCGCTATCTCTTATAGTTTAGGATATCCCCCTGAATGCCCATTTAAATGGTTCATTTAAATGGGCATTCACGGCTGCGCGCCGTGGTTTCACCCGCGTAAGTCAGGAATAAGAATATCAGGATAAAAAGTAGCCTATTTGTTACTCCAGATCTTCAATTTCAGATCAGAAGAAGGTTCTGAAGAAATAAGATGAGGTGATTTACAAATCAGAAATTAATTTTGGGTGTTTGACAGCTCAGCCACGTGTGACGATTGTTGAAACATTATCAGGATTGTTCCCAAGTAGGGTTGCCAAGTGTCCGGCTTTAGCTGGAGATGTCCGGCTTTTTACTGTTGTGCCCGGCCAAGTTAGTTAGTTTCACTGAGCCTTTTCCGCACTTAGCCTCACAATTGGGCCATTGTACGTGATTTCTTAGAGGGCTTAAGACGCCACGGGAGCCTACCCCGCATTAACGAATATCCCATGCCTTCGGACCATGGTTTATCCTAGGACATGTTGGTTTCCTCACGATGTTTTCCTTCACCGTAAGAGCGATGTTAATAGCGCACTTAAATTTTTCTTAAAGAAAAAGACATTGGTGCGCGGTCGGCCTGGATTCGAAACCACGACCTTCGGAATAAAAGTCGCGGTATCTACCACTAGACCAACACCGCCCTTCAAATTGTGTCCGGCCTGTCCGGCTTTTGTTAGGCTTTTGGTCAACCCCGTCAGAGTCACGCGTATACGCATAAAGCTTCATACAAACTCAGGCGAATACACTCGCGCTTTCAGAAAATCACAATTAATAAATGAATTTTTGGAAGCTGATAGTTTTTCGTTCATTTCATTACGCATTACACTTTTGTAATTCATAAAGTACATAGGCACACTTTTATAAGCAAATAGGCCGCATCGTCGCACGCACGCGTTGCGAGTGGCCTATTTGCAACAGACAGTTGAAAAACCCATGTGTCAGGCTTTTGGGGCAAAATGTCCAGCTAAATGTGAATTGGTGTCAGGCTTTTTAATTTTTGGGCCTGGCTACCCTGTTCCCAAGTTCACTTGTTTAAGGTGATGCTAAAACTACAGTCTGTGAACAGTACCTAAATATCAAATATAGCTACAGTAATTTGCAAAGCATTGACCAATTTTTATTATATTAAAATGAGAAGGTTTTACCTCAGCACAGCTTACATACAGCATGTCATAATAAAACTTATTTTATTAAAACTACATAATATGGAACAAATGGGAACTAAACAAAATTACAGTAAAACATACAAAAATAATCAAATCAAATCAAATCAAAGCACACATAGCACCAGCACAACCTTCTTATGTACAGGCATAAATACATAAATATAATTAAAAACGCATAAACAAACAAAAAGTGCAAGTGCAAAAGGTAGATACAAAAACACAACAACAATAATCAAAATGCATAAAATTAAAAATACACACTTTACATAGAACTTCAAAAATGTGCCAAAAAGTTCACAATACTATGAAAATTCCATAAACATACAATTAAATTATAAGTAAAGAACTCAATTTCAGAAAATTAGATCCATAATGTAAACAAAGAACTGTCAATTTTAAAGAACAAAGTAAATAAAGCTCTGTCACTTTCAAATAAATAGGTTTTTGTTTACATTTTAGATGTAAGTTTCTGAAACAGGGTATAGGTAAGTGGTAGATTGAGTACAACATCTTAGCTAAGGAGCTTATAGCTAAGGCAGGTCCAGCAAAGGGTTCTCCAACATTATCTATGATAGCTGACTGTAGATGTGATCACATAAGTATGATTGTCACTTATTGTCAGGATAAAGGTATCAACGCATTCAAGAATCATCAAAATCATTTCATTGTTAGAGATATTACCCCCTACTGACATTCAAACTAACTTTTTTATAATACTAGCTGCGTCCTGCGTTTTCACCCGCATAAGTCTTGATCCCGTAAGAATATTGGGATTAAAAGTAGCCTATGTTACTCAGGGTCAATGTAGCTTCCTAATGCTGAAAGAATTTTTGGTATGAAATTGGTACAGTAGTTTTTGAGTTTATTAGTTACAAACATACAGACACACACACAAAAATATAAATCTTTCCTCATTAAAATATTAGTGTAGATTAGTAGGTATAATAATTCCACAAATAGTATAAATGTATGGCAATCACTATGAGGTCAACTTATAAAAAGAACATTAGGTTAATATCAATGTTTGATGTAAATAACATATCGGTGAGACGTTCCATCTTATCTTTGTAACCACTAACAATTACCAGATTTTATAACAAAAACTAAAGTGTTATTGTCCAAAGTGCAAACATGTGGTGTACATATCTGTGTAGTCATGGGCAATAATCACTGGCCGCTCATGAGTCACGGCCAGCCAAGGCCATGTGGACAACAAACAAACCCTAACCTGTAGTGTAACCTGTATATTTTGATGTGACACCACTGTCCACAACATTTTTCAACTGATCCCATCCTATTCTCAGGGCTTACCTCCACCAACCAGTGCATGATTATTATAAGACAAGTATAGATTACAGTCAATGAAAACAAAATTAAAGTTGTAGCCATTATGGCACTAGCCTCTCATTATCTATAACGGTAGCAGTAGACACAGTTCAAATTGAACAACGCGACCAGTTCTAACGAAATACATCGCAACCAATTGGAAAGTATGCAAGTACAGGATTATCGCAATATCCGATTCTGAAAGATGTTCACGTCGAGGTGAGGCGCTAAATGGAAATCGCTAGCTCGGAAATTGATAATTGAACAGACTTTTACATAATCGTCCAGCAATTCGTGAATCGGTGGCGTAATAGTGTCATATGGTACTGAGGTGTCATGTCGTCGAGGCGACCGAGGTTAGCTCTGCGACTGAGCGAACTAATTCTTACCTTCACGGAGTCCAGGGGGTACATTATGCAATGCTCCATCACCCCCGCTATCGCCCCCGCCGTCATGTGCACGACAAAGTTCTCGGTCGGAAGGGTTTCATAGTCCTCAAAGTTCATAATACTCACTCAATACTGACACTTTTTGTACAAAATAAACACTGTTTTGGGTCAAATAATATTTGCTATTTTTTTATTTATCTAATTATCAGTATCATTTTTACCAACTATTTCCGTCACAAGTCATCCAAAATTTAGAACAATCCAAATTGATTCCATCAATGCGCCTCGAACAAGCACGCGCGACTTTTGCTCTGCCATAGATAAGCAACACACACTTTATTTAAATCCATCAATGTCAAATGGACGTCATTGTTTTGTCTTTGAAAAGCAAAGGAAAGCAAAGTAGTTTTATTAAATACAGCCTCTGCCGGCGTGCACAGAAACATGCCTAAGCATATCACATCCTGGTATTCATTAGCTCCGCTCTGCTCTGCTTTGCAGCACAAAATATCAAACAAAAATTACTGAAGGTTATATATTTACGTTCATTAATTATTTTTTTTAAGCGTATAATATTAAAGGGTGTTATGTTGTTAGCCTGTTCGCCATCGAATGTTCCCATTTTCTCCAAAACGGCTTGGCAAATTTTGATGTAGTTTTTACTACTATTTAGATATCCAAGCCTCCCATTAAGCTTCGATTTGACCAACAGTATTTTTTTTTTAAATAAACTGCAGCGCCATTACTTTTTAATTTAAAAATGACTTCGTGCGATTTGTGCATAAAGCCAGTGTTTATTTTGTTTGTACATAAATAACCAGTTATGCCACAGTATGAAACTGTATGATAGGTACCTACCTATATTCGTTTTATATACACCTTGTACTAACTAGAGAGGTTAGGTTCCTATGTGTTTCAGAAGAGTGGGTCACCGAGACCCGCCCCAGGCGATTGTACTTGTATGAGGAAACAGTGCCTACATTCCCCTGTAATATGTTGAAAGAAGGACACCAAGGAGTTTTACTAGGTACAGCTCTGGCCCATCCATCCTAGGCCAGTAGGCTCCCCCCGCCCCGGAGCGGTGGGCTAGAGAATAAGGTCGCATTTTTTAAATTTTATGAAAAAAAAGGTCCCACGATGTGTACAGTACTAGCTCAGTTGGTTCCTATGAAACATCTTTCCATTTATATGTAGGTAGGCATAGGTATCTATTTCAGACAAAAGATCCTCAACGAAGAGCAGATGTTATCTATTCTGCAGTTATTCTCCCAAATAGATACCTTTCCTATTTAGATAAATGAAGATTTAGTTACCTGGATAAATAAAGCGGCTCTACTATGTAGAAGGAAGCTACAACGCGGTTCGTCCATGTGTTCCTGCAGAGATGTGAGCACACACGACCCACAGCACACGCACAGCCCACGCACGATACAGGCAACAAATTAAACAACATCTTCCCGAATGCAACGTTTATTACTTTAAAAGCATATCTCGAATAAAGTCAATGATAGATCTCTTACAAAATCCTCAACTCTGTAGGTAGGTACTGCATTATAATATAAATACATAGATACATATCGTGGTAAAAGCTTTATTACAAAATAAACTCTATATATACATCTAGCTAGATACAATTTGATATTAAATAATATTATAGAGCGGTGCGGCCGAAGCCCGTCAATCAATACAATACATAATTCCACCTGTTTCTGTGACTTGTCCTATGGGCTTACACTGGTTCACACGATGCCGGTCCAGTGTCCAGTGTCCAGGCCTGGCCTCGTGTGAACGAGCGATCAATAACGTCCCTATCGTTGGCACATATATTCCTACCATCAAAGCGCAGTCCGGTAATTGATTGTCTAGACACGGTAACGCAGCCTGAGGGCAAGTCACATAATATCGTACCTACATACTTGTAGAGTGTACCTCTACTAGAGTCTCGGGTACGGAAGCAACAGCTGCAGGTTGCACCGGATCACTCGTGACATGACTCACTAGTCACGACACCAGAAAGCTGCTCGAATATCTTTAGACAATAGAAGTAGTTTAATTCAAAATAGATTATAGTATAAATACGTGTTACGTTAGCTGCACGGCTCCGGCTCGTGTGAGGAACGCATCGCACGCGCTCGCCGAGTGACGCTACAATTGTATGTAAGCTATCTACCTTACTCGCTAACTCTTACTTCTACTACATTAAGCCACCGATTGAATTACACACGAAAACTAAATCATTTCGCATAGCTGTCGCTAGCTATTAGCTATAAGTATAATTGTATAAAGTATTGCAATCCAACTAATATCTGCTTACAATATAATAAAATTAAAAACAATGACAATATCTGAAACACACGCACTCTCTCTGTCGATGTCGGCAGGCGCGAGCGCGACACACACCCATCAATATTTGGTTCTCACTAATGTAATATAAAGGTCACACAGGCACACACGCGCACACAATCATTTATACATTATAATATAATATACAGCGTAGAGTAGGAAAGGCATCGCTCGAAACACCGCGCACCGTGTGCACGGGACACCACCACGCGCGTGTATACATCGCGTCACGCACGTGTATACCACGCGTCACGCACGTGTATACATCGCGTCACGCACGTGTATACATCGCGTCACGCACGTGTATCCATCGCGTCACGCATGTGTATACATCGCGTCACGCACGTTTATATATCGCGTCACGCACGTGTATACATCGCGTCACGCACGTGTATACATCGCGTCACGCACGTGTATACAACGCGTCACGCGTGTGATGCGGTCGCGGGCGGTGTGGTGCGCGCACGCACAGTTCTATGAACTCATATCGAAACTACCCATTATTATTTATTTATAATAATAAAATCTACGGTAATGTATTAATATATTAAATGAAACGTTATTCAAATATCTCCTCGTTGGCAACGCGTCGCGTCGTCGCGGTCGGTCGATCGGTCGATCC
>CAUEGO010000251.1:0-46043 GCA_958496205.1 Idaea biselata
CAAACGTGTTTCAAAAACCACAAAGGAATGTTTTACAATGTGAGGTCGCTTCTGATTGGTCGGATCAAATCGAGTTGGTCATGGAATTCAAAATGGCTGCGCTTTCTGTCAAATATACCAGTCTGCCATCACTTACCAAAGAGTTTCTTATAAGTTTCAGATTTTCTTTGTACCATTTTTTTTTAAAGATGTTGTTTGATGGCAGTAAGAATCGAAGCTAAATATTTCACATTTTCCAATCAAATTTAAAAAGTGGATGTTTTGAACCATTTTAGGGTTCCGTACCCAATTGTGATAGTGGTACGGAACCCTTCGTGCGCGAGTGTCGCACTTCCCCGGTTTTTTTATTATCGTCAACATCTCAGCCTCTGTCGGTTCACTGTTCTTCTTCTTTTCGTATAGTGGTGTGGCTCACCTGGTTGATAGAGTTTTCGGGTAGGCCTTTAAGCTGACCTTACGACTGCTATCTGAGATAACAACCGGGACCACCTGCTTAACGTGCCTTCCGAAGCACGGAGAAGCTCGAAAAAACGAATTATTGCCACAGAAATTGCGTGCCAGTCATGTCAGAGAAATAGGTACTTTGACTAAATACAATTGTTTGTTTAAATGTAGACGCGTCTATAATATTAGTAAGATTATAACCAAAATTTAAAAAACAAAATATTAGTAAAATTATAAACAAATTATAAACAAAATGGACTTACCTTTGATCGAGATGGTCAAAATCTTTTAAATGCAGCATTCTAATATCGTGGGCGAGGTATATTGTGTCGATGTCCCACGCCACTTCCGCTCTGAAAATCAGACGTTAGGCATTAACCTTCAGAGATCCATGATGGCGCAATGTACAATAGACACATAAAGCTGATTCGGTACAAAAACAGCTACATCAAAAACGGCTACATCAAAAACAGCTACACAAAAACGGCTACATCAAAAACAGCTACACTACAAAAACAGCTACATACTAAAACGGCTACATACTAAAACGGCTACATCCAAAACAGCTACAATACTAAAACGGCTACTATTAAAAACGGCTACATCGAAAACGGCTACACCGAAAACAGCTACACTACAAAAACAGCTACATTACTTGAGTATAATAAATAACTTAGTGCGTTATCAACTTTGGTTGCACTTTAGAATCCTACGTCACGATTTTGGGGGTAGGGAGGGGTGGGGGGAGGGGGGGATTGTTGTACAACCCCCCCTAACATCTTCCCCCCTTGAGCAGATGCGTAATTTAAAAAATACCATAAATATAATAATAATTTGGAGGTTATAATTTTGCTAAAATTTGAATATGTGTGGGCTCCAGCGCGATGCAAGGGCTGTAGCAGCAGCCCCTCAGCTCTTGCGTGACAAAACGCAGCACCAGACACTCACCTTTGCAGCTTTGGCAGCAGTTTAGTCTTCGCAGCATAGTTTTATTTATAGATAGAATTAGGCGCTTTGGCGACCGCTGCCGCGGCACGCTCGCTTCGCTCGCTCGCCAAAGCGCTGCGCGTAATCATGTTCTAACATTAACCTAACCTATCCAAGTCGGGGTGATCCATATATATTTTTTTGAAAGTTTTAGAAATTAATTTTTGAAAATCATTTCTTTCGCTATTTTTCCTTTTATCTCTTATTTCTTTCACTATTATTACTATTTCGCTCATTTTACACCAATTCGTATTAGTAATGTAGCTGTTATAGTAATGTAGCTGTTTTTGTATGTAGCTGTTTTTGTAGTGTAGCTGTTTTCGGTGTAGCCGTTTTCGATGTAGCCGTTTTTAATAGTAGCCGTTTTAGTAGTGTAGCTGTTTTGGATGTAGCCGTTTTAGTATGTAGCCGTTTTTGTAGTGTAGCTGTTTTTGTAGTGTAGCTGTTTTTGATGTAGCCGTTTTTGCGTAGCTGTTTTTGATGTAGCCGTTTTTGATGTAGCTGTTTTTGTATAAAGCGCATAAAGCTACCGTAACTAAACAGTACAAATATTTAAACATTATTTCTTAGTGTTAATCCACACTTAGGAATACTGCTTTTTGAAAAAATGCTTTCTTTTTTTTTTTCAAAAAGCAGTAAGTACAAATATTTCCAAGCAAAAATATATTATTAACATTAGACAAAACGACAAATTGAAAGTCAACCAAATGGCGATACCAAAATGAACAAAAAAAAACTCGGAAATTTACGCAAGTGTTTGTTATTTTGAGATGTTCGATATTCGAATATCTTAATAACATCGAATTCGATACTTTAATGTCATAACATTACCACAAATAAAAAAATGTTGTAACAAAACAGTTCAGTTAAAAGCAGGTCATAATTAGCGGTTTTTTACGCCTCATAGAGGACTTAAGAGGATAGTCTCCATTCTCTTTCTCCATAAAGACATTAGAGCAAATATGTTTATGCCATAAAACCTATATCTGTCATGACAATGCATCTACCTTTTTTTTTTTGCTAATTAAAATAATAATAAAATGAAAAAAATAAAAAGGTAGATGCATAGTCATGCATGACAGATATAAGTTTTATGGCATAAACATATTTGCTCTAATGTCTTTATCCAGGGAGAAAAATTTAAACTACGTTTGTATGGAGAAAGAGAATGGAGACTATCCTCTTAAACTATTAATGATGATAAAAACGAAGATAAAATACCTGAACGGTGTTTGACATAGATCACACATGGCAGCGTATTGGTTAGAGAAGTCGCCGCATGTTGAATGTTTCCTCGTACCACTCGCTTGTGGCAGCGGAAACGGTAAGTGTACCTGAAAACGTCAGTAAGGTATAGTTCCCCACACGTAAGAAGAAAGATGACTTTCAGAACGCGTTTAGAAAGTCATCGCACTTTTTACGTGACGCGAACTATATACAGGGAGGATTCTTTACATAACCCTACACTAGGAATAGAATAAAAAAACAAATCCACCCTGTATACCTACTAGTCAAAATAAGTGCCATGCAGCCACTCTTTGATACCTAAATAGGATAATCCACCAAACGTTCTTATTTAAACGATAGGTGAGTTTGATAAGTATCTCACTTGATGAATAGTGAAGTGATGATGTGGTCTTAGTTAGATGAAGCACGCTTCTCTAAAAGATGTAATTATATAAGTGAACATCCTGCACATGTACTAAGAGCTCATACTATACGACTCCAAGGCAAAGGCATTGTGGCGCGTTAGGCAAAAGCTCCACTGCAATGCAGAAGGTTACGCATTCGATTCCCGCCTGGTGCAAGTTTTTAGTTATTACTAGAAAACCCCGCGAACTCCGTTTCGCCACCAGATGGCTTCGTTTTATGTAACATTTCGTTTCGTCATACGTCATACGTCTTACGTCACACGTCATACGTCATCGTTATACGTCATCGTCATACGTCGTCATACGTCATCGTCATACGTCATCGTCATACGTCATCGTCATACGTCATCGTCATACGTCATCGTCATACGTCATCGTCATACGTCATCGTCATACGTCATCGTCATACGTCATCGTCATACGTCATACGTCATCGTCATACGTCATCGTCATACGTCATCGTCATACGTCATCGTCATACGTCATCGTCATACGTCATCGTCATACGTCATCGTCATACGTCATCGTCATACGTCATCGTCATACGTCATCGTCATACGTCATCGTCATACGTCATCGTCATACGTCATCGTCATACGTCATCGTCATACGTCATCGTCATACGTCATCGTCATACGTCATCGTCATACGTCATCGTCATACGTCATCGTCATACGTCATCGTCATACGTCATCGTCATACGTCATCGTCATACGTCATCGTCATACGTCATCGTCATACGTCATCGTCATACGTCATACGTCATCGTCATACGTCATCGTCATACGTCATCGTCATACGTCATCGTCATACGTCATCGTCATACGTCATCGTCATACGTCATCGTCATACGTCATCGTCATACGTCATCGTCATACGTCATCGTCATACGTCATCGTCATACGTCATCGTCATACGTCATCGTCATACGTCATCGTCATACGTCATCGTCATACGTCATCGTCATACGTCATCGTCATACGTCATCGTCATACGTCATCGTCATACGTCATCGTCATACGTCATCGTCATACGTCATCGTCATACGTCATCGTCATACGTCATCGTCATACGTCATCGTCATACGTCATCGTCATACGTCATACGTCATCGTCATCGTAATACGTCATCGTCATACGTCATCGTCATACGTCATCGTCATACGTCATCGTCATACGTCATCGTCATACGTCATCGTCATACGTCATGTCAAAATCGCTGAGTTTGATTTTAATTTTCCAGCTTTTCTTTTTAATTTTTTTCTGAATTTTCTTTGCTATAAACCTCACGGAGCCCGAGACCTTTCCAACGAATGCAAAACCGTGGAAATCGGTTTGTGCGTTCTGGAGTTATAGCGTCAGGAAGGAAAACCCGACTTATTTTTATATAGTAGTCATCGTCATACGTCATCGTCATACGACATCGTCATACGTCATACGTCATCGTCATACGTCGTCGTCATACGTCGTCGTCATACGTCATCGTCATACGTCATCGTCATACGTCATCGTCATACGTCATCGTCATACGTCATCGTCATACGTCATCGTCATACGTCATCGTCATCGTAATACGTCATCGTCATACGTCATCGTCATACGTCATCGTCATACGTCATCGTCATACGTCATCGTCATACGTCATCGTCATACGTCATCGTCATACGTCATACGTCATCGTCATACGTCGTCGTCATACGTCATCGTCATACGTCATACGTCATCGTCATACGTCGTCGTCATACGTCATCGTCATACGTCATCGTCATACGTCATCGTCATACGTCATCGTCATACGTCATCGTCATACGTCATCGTCATACGTCATCGTCATACGTCATCGTCATACGTCATCGTCATACGTCATCGTCATACGTCATCGTCATACGTCATCGTCATACGTCATCGTCATACGTCATCGTCATACGTCATCGTCATACGTCATCGTCATACGTCATCGTCATACGTCATCGTCATACGTCATCGTCATACGTCATCGTCATACGTCATCGTCATACGTCATCGTCATACGTCATCGTCATACGTCATGTCAAAATCGCTGAGTTTGATTTTAATTTTCCTGCTTTTCTTTTTAATTTTTTTCTGAATTTTCTTTGCTATAAACCTCACGGAGCCCGAGACCTTTCCAACGAATGCAAAACCGTGGAAATCGGTTTGTGCGTTCTGGAGTTATAGCGTCAGGAAGGAAAACCCGACTTATTTTTATATAGTAGTCATCGTCATACGTCATACGCCATCGTCATCGTCATCGTCATACGTCATCGTCATACGTCATCGTCATACGTCATCGTCATACGTCATCGTCATACGTCATCGTCATACGTCATCGTCATACGTCATCGTCATACGTCATCGGCATACGCCATCGTCATACGTCATACGTCATGTCAAAATCGCTGAGTTTGATTTTAATTTTCCAGCTTTTCTTTTTAAATTTTTTCTGAATTTTCTTTGCTATAAACCTCACGGAGCCCGAGACCTTTCCAACGAATGCAAACCGTGGAAATCGGTTCGTGCGTTCTGGAGTTATAGCGTCAGGAAGGAAAACCCGACTTATTTTTATATAGTAGTCATCGTCATACGTCATCGTCATACGTCATACGTCATCGTCATACGTCATCGTCATACGTCATCGTCATACGTCATCGTCATACGTCATCGTCATACGTCATCGTCATACGTCATCGTCATACGTCATCGTCATACGTCATCGTCATACGTCATCGTCATACGTCATCGTCATCGTCATACGTCATCGTCATACGTCATCGTCATACGTCATCGTCATACGTCATCGTCATACGTCATCGTCATACGTCATGTCAAAATCGCTGAGTTTGATTTTAATTTTCCAGCTTTTCTTTTTAATTTTTTTCTGAATTTTCTTTGCTATAAACCTCACGGAGCCCGAGACCTTTCCAACGAATGCAAAACCGTGGAAATCGGTTTGTGCGTTCTGGAGTTATAGCGTCAGGAAGGAAAACCCGACTTATTTTTATATAGTCGTCATCGTCATACGTCATCGTCATACGTCATCGTCATACGTCATACGTCATACGTCATACGTCATACGTCATACGTCATACGTCATACGTCATACGTCATCGTCATACGTCATCTTCATCGTCATCGTCATCGTCATACGTCATCGTCATACGTCATCGTCATACGTCATCGTCATACGTCATCGTCATACGTCATACGTCATGTCAAAATCGCTGAGTTTGATTTTAATTTTCCAGCTTTTCTTTTTAATTTTTTTCTGAATTTTCTTTGCTATAAACCTCACGGAGCCCGAGACCTTTCCAACGAATGCAAAACCGTTTTGAGTAACTTTGATTGAGTTGATTTGAGTGTTTTCTATGTGAGTATCATATGTATGTATTTACAAAAAAGAGTAGGTATAATATTAGCACACCCGTTGTCTAATACCCATAGTACAAGTCTAGTGCTCAGTATGGCTATATTGCGATGAGTGTAACGTCATGCAATATTTATTTATAATACCTAAATAACTAAATGAATGAGCCCTCTCTTTGTTTAGTACTTAGTTACATATTTCATATTACACACATAACAACCATCAATTGTGCACGTCGAGTTTTTTAAAGAGTAATTTAGTTAATTGCCTTACTTACTCAATTTACGAGTTCACGTTCCGTTAATGATGCGTATTACCGTTTTTATTTGAAGTCTAGACATTAATGTTTTTATTTTAATAACTCTTATGTGCAATGTAGCAAATATTATGAAAGTGCAAGTTTGGACGTTACAGACATGTATCTATTCTATTATGGACATAGGTTATGTATGAACTATACAGTCGATGCCGTTTTCCGAGCCATTGGATTGAAGGTAGTAAGCTAATGCAAACCGCTTAGATTAGCTAGATGGTGGGTATTCTAACAATAACGTTCGAATTTTGATCAATCTTTTTTAAAGGTGTGTGAGTAATTTCCCGAACAGTTTTCTTTAGAACTGGTAAAGCTCGTCCGACGGAGAAGAGTTTGAAATGGATCACTTTCATGCGACCTTTCTTCGTCTAGTCTCTAATCGAGACCAGTCCAGTTCTATAGCAAAAAGTTTGAGATTCAGTAAACGGGAACGTGTATTTACACGTTTTTTAACTGGCTTAGTGGATTGGCTTAATGGAATCGGATATATGTGTACTGTTTATTGAATTGGGATCAAGCGCAGTAAATAAGTAGTAAGCAATACATTCTATTCCACAGATGATCAATCAAATGCGAAACATAGTAAAAATATGGCGAATGGTGATGATACCGCGCTGCTTGCGACCTCGTCCTACAAGGAAAGCATACCAACAAATAAAACGACTGTTTAGCTTACGTCTCGTGACTGTGAGGTACCTTTGATATAATATATTCCATCGGCACATTCGGGAAGAGATCGTCAAATGCAGCGCTCAATGCGTGTAACGCATTCATTACGCCATCGGAACTACCCTCCTCGCCTGAAACAGTTTTTAAGAAATAAAAAATCTTGACTTAGATAGATAAATGCTTTATTTACACAACAAACAATTACAACAAAAGTAAGACAAATACACTGAAAGCTTAAAAGTAAAACTTTGTACAAATGGGCAACCTTATCGGTAAAGGCGATTTCAGCTAATTTTGTGTTACGCACAATATTACAATATAATATGTCGATTGCCATTTCACGTCTAAACAATTTTGATGCATTTTGGTATAAAATGATAGATGCGAGTTTAAAAAGGAGGTCTATTCTGTTTCCCGATTTTGGACGAGTTAAAACCGCAAGGCGAGTTTTTTTTTTGTTAGCCTATTTTGTCCCACTGCTAAGCAAAGACCTTAGTTGCTAATAAATGTTAAATACACCGGCAAATATACGAAACATGCCAATTTTATCTGGTTGCTATGTATCACGGTAGATATTTATGATATGGTTTTCCGGTACGTTTTCCTTTGAGTATTTAGTATTTTTTCCTGGTCGAAGTTCGAACTAAATATGTATTAGTTATGTAATTCAGCCTTGCTATATAGAGGATACCGCTTAACAAGCTGTGGAATACTCTGCTCACTGTACTTTTAATTTTCGTATTTTATATCAGACTCCAAGCTGAACGTTAAGTTTAAAGTTTGCTACGTAGAAACTGGTGAACCGATTGCGATGAAACTCTATGTATAGTTAGACGGAATCTTGGTGAAACATATAGGTCACTTTTCTCCTAATATTCCCACGGGATCGCACTTACACGGGTGTAATCGGGTGACGCAGTTAGTACTAAATAACTGCGTCAGAGACAGACTTAACGTCGCGGTCGGGTCAGTCGTTGCGGTAAATTAATTCATCAATTGTTGATTAGCACACAATACGTAAACTATATTCACTTACCTATTAAAATCGACACCGGTTTGTGTTCGTGAATCAGTGTTATTGACAAATGATTCGACTTTTTACTATCCAGAGCTTCAATTTCCATCAAGTGAAATCCATTGTCAATCTAAAATGTACAAGGGAATTTATAATATCAAACTTATTCAAATAATTACAATTAGCAGTATATACTTATTTCCTAGAGTTATCTATCAATCACAAATTGAATTTGTAAATGAAAACTTATTTTGTATAATAGTCACGTAGGTAGGTACTGACATGTAGATAACACGGGATATTTAAACAAGGTAAATTAGAGGAAGTTAAACTTAAATAAACTCGAAATAGTTACATGCAAAGTCGCTGTTTTCGGCTGTCTGCTTCTCTTCTAACTTCATTTAAACCAGGTAAAGGGTTTGAATGGAGTTTACTATAATATTAGTTGAGAGACTATCTACTAGATTCTCGTTGAAACGCACAGTTTCGCGCGTGTTAGACTTGATATTTTTATAAGTTTGATTTCGAAATAAAGTATACCACGTATATTATAGTATAGTACGTATGGTACGCAAGTATAGTAGTATATTAGGTATATACCTTCCTTTAAAACAGAGCTATCCAACAGTCAAACCTAATTTCAATTAGTTAAGTAGTTTTTAAATGCATTAGTAACAAAGAAACAGATAGACACATTCTTGTTCTACTGCTTCTCCCAAGTGACCTATTTTTTTTTTTAATTTGCGTCTAAGTACAGACTTTTTGTCCTCGCTTCCTATAGAATATGTAGTACGATTTTTTTATCTGGATGCTTCATATATTATGTAATGCGATTACGGGGGGAGTAGCTAGTTAATAATAAAGGATGTAACTTACCCTTGTTGGTACCTTTGCTGTGGTGATAAATACGCGATAAGCTGTCACAACCTGCAAAATGATGACTCATGTAACAATTTACGATATTGATCAGATATCAATTTATCTATTGCAGTTATTTTTAAATGAGAGGTGATTCAATCCATTTTTGATTGAATTATACTTTCGTCTATTATTTAATGGACTTAACATGTTTTATTTAGGTTTTAATAAAAGTTGTTTGGCTTCTCATCTGCTAAAGTGTATCAGGATGTAAGAAACCACTTTTGGTATTTTAAAAGTTTTTTGTTTCTTCATATTTGTTTGTAAATAAGATCACAACATTGTATGGAGTCAGCACATACAATATCGAGACATTATTTTTCAATTTATTTTTATAGTATTATTTAACATTTCAATTATTTTTGTAAATTCAGAGCTGTAATTTTTAGTAGGTAGGTTAGGTACCTAATATTCCGACATCTTTTAAGATTATATTAAATTATTGTGTCTAAATAAAAATACAGACATGTAAAAAATAAAAAATAATCGGTAATCAATCTTAATTTGTTGATTACTCAACAAATTATAATGACTAGTTATGTAAATAAATAATTGACTGATTTTGTTTTAACCTAATCTTAATTAGACAAATTTAGCGGGATGTAGCATCTCAATAATGCAGTTACAGAGGTAATGAATGAAACACAATGTAAGCTATACAAGACCATCAATTGAAACAGGCAGATTATTCTATTTCGGTAAAGGATTGGTCACAATAGCTAGCTGTTAGGTACAGACTAGCGCACACATGCACACACTCTGATAGAGGTCACACCTTGTGACTCACACTATTGTAAGAAAGCAATCATTGACAATGGACAGTTTGCCATAGAATACTAAACAAATACAAGGTTTTTCCCATAAAACTTAGTAAATTTTTACATATCTGCATTTATAATAAGATAATGTTTAAATTATATTAATTAATTATGAATATACTAACAGGTAAATTCTATTGCAGCTAGCATAATTGGCACTTTTGGTCGCAATGGAACACACTAATAGATATGTATTTTACCTTGTAAATTTTATATTAACTTATTATATTTATTTTCTAAATTAGTTTAGTATAGTTTAGTTATATTTTATTAATTAGGTTTTTAATTTATATACATAGTGTAAATGTTTTAAGTTATTATTTTATTACCTGAACCTACTTGTTTTTGACCAGAAGGAGAGTTATATGTTCTTTACATTAAAACATAGTATTGGAAAGAAAATACTAGAGTAAATAATGAAAGGTCAATTTAAATTATTGTTGTTTTAAAATGAGTTTAAAAACCTGTCCCTATTAGATAGTTCAAATGGTGCCAATATCCAAACCAATGCATTAGGGAAACTAATAAGAATGTATGGTGTAAATTGACAATTCCCGTTTTACTGGCTCACTTGCCTACCCTGGTTGGCAGGTTTATAGCCATTCTGCATGGTCTTACTGGCCTGGCTTGGTGGAATGGCTTTAAAATCATAATTATGTGAATGGCTCATTATATTATTTGGTCTTTGTAATGGACCTCACACAAATTTGCAAAAATAACTTTGTTTATCAGCAGGTTTAATTACACTTTTACTAATGGCGAAGTACTAATGATAATGACTTTTGTTAATTACAGTAAAAGCTATTCGTGTACCTAACTAAGGTTTGATAATAAAGTTTAAAAAAAATCTGTAAATATAGCTGGGACATATGGTCAAATTCAGGATATTACCAATTTATATGATTTAACTTACCAGTACTCTGTTGTCGACTTTGTCTCCTCTAGATTCCATCCGAATAAGGGATTTATACAGAATCTTTACGTTTTTTCCGAGTACATTGCTGATGCTGTCTGAAAGTTGAATAGGCGTTTCAATGCATTTTAGGCAGGATTAGAGAAAATTACTCCTTGCTTCCGTAACAGAATTAATGAAATAAAATGTGAATAATTGTCTTACCACTTAGTTCTGTTGATATTTGTGATTTTAGAGACATTTTTGAAATTTTTTTTAGTGTCATTACTCCAAGATAATGTAAATATTTTTAAAGCACAAAACATCCATTGTAAATCACAGCACATTCAATTAAACAAAAATACATCTTTATAATATTAAGAAATTGTTCTGGTAGGCATTTTTTAACGTAGAATAATATTTTTGTAGAATTATTTGGACAAAAAAACTCCGCAAAACATTGTCAACCATTCGACAAAACCACAGATATCTATATACTAGTCAGAGAGACAAAACCAAAAACTGACTGACAGATTATATTTTTTCTTCGCTCACGTTGACAACATCTACTTTTTTGTCTATGGCAGTGGCCATTATTTTGGTTAGCTTCCGGCTCATTCAAAAAGCTTGCAAAAACAGTGATCGATTGATTGAGTGTTGTCAATGTCATTGTCATCTGGACATAAACAATGTTACCCTTTATCTACTAAGAAACAAAAACATATCTTTTAAAAAATAATTCTTTAAATAAAATACAGTAAACTACTTAGTTATAGAAACTAAAATAACATACATAGTAACTAAACGCACGCTGCTATCAAACTTAATTTAGGTTAGTTATTTTTTGTCCATTTTTTTTAATTCTTGCCTATTAACCAATTTTATTTGGCTTTTTCTATTTTGAGCTGGCAACATTAATCAAACTATTCGCTTTTTTCGTTTGTTTGTCTGCTTTCTTGCGTGTTGTTTTCCATGAAATTCTACAAAAACTCATTTTGTTTTGAATCGAAGTGCTTTTTAGTAGTCGTATAAATTGCGTTTGGATGAACTAAATGATCACACAAAACTATCTAATCAATCATCATGAATAAAAATTACGAGCGGTGTACTTATTGCAATCGTCGAAAATGGCTTGCTTCTGGATGCCTTCGAAAATGGATAAAGCCTAATGTAGTTGAATGTAAACATTTACAAAGAAATAACGATAGTAAAAGGGATTTTACCAACACAGATTTAGTGAATGGTGTATTTTTATCGGACCGTAAAGCTCCTGTAAACACAAACAAGCTTGTAAAGTTTTGGAAAAACAAACTGTTTCTGACAGGCAGCGTTAGGACTCTTCAACGATATTTTGGTACCAAGAATGGAGACGCTGAACATTTGTGTAATTTGAATAAACACTGTGACCCTTCCACATCATCTGATAAGAGAATCTTGCTCCCCTTGGGCACTGACAGCAAAAAAGAGGAATTACTTAGACAATCTGCCAAATGCCACCACTCAGACGGGCACCTTGTACTGCGAGGTCACCATCATCATGCTTCTCTTGAAACCTGTGCTATATACTGTCAGCTATCTAAGTAAGAACCTTTATAATAGTTATTTATGTCATAGGTAAGGTACTATAACAGTGTAGTTTTATATACCTATTATTATTTTCAGACATGGATGGTACTGGGGCAGTATAACATCTAGTGAAGCAGAGGAACTCCTAGCTGGTCAGCATGACAACGTTTTCCTTGTTAGAGACTCGAATGATTCTCGCCATATCTTGTGTGTATCATTCCGATGTGTGGGCCGCACTTTACATGCTCGACTGAGGCATGCTAATGGACTCTTCTCCTTAAATAATGAAACATTCGTACCGGCCAATAGAATATCCGAGCACTGTGCAGCTGTTGATGTTAAATCTAATCTTTTTGAGATGCCAGTAAAACTAGCAAGACCTTTGAACAGGTAAGATCAATTTAAACCTTGTAATAACAAAAACTACAGTTAAAACTTACTAATATAATAAATAAATACTATGGGACATTGTACAGTGCACACAGAACCATCAGACTCCAAACTAAGCAACTAGGCTTGTATTATGGGTGCATACAACACTTTGTTTTATAAACACATACATATTATTAAGCTGCATCATATAGAAAACACCTGGAACCAGATGTATGATCAATGATCATAGACTTATGTTTTGGCTATCAGTGTTTAGTTGCTGGTCATTTAAAGTTTTATAAAATTACATACATTTATGGTATTATTCCTTTTTGATGAAATAAACTATTTTTCATTTTCATTCCAGATTTGCCAGACTGGATTCCCTACAAATGATATGTAGATTTGTTATACGCCAAACAGTATCAGCCAATGACTGGAACAAACTCCCACTACCACCCAACCTAATAAAGTACATTGCAATGGGCAGTGACTACATTCTGCCCCTTTAGTAAATGACTGATTACTGTGCCTTCTCACTCTGCATTATCATTGTAAGTCTTATGAAATTATGATTATTATACTGTTACCAACATGTCTAGCTAGCTGTATTAAGATTGTTTAATAATTTTATACTAAAATTGATTATTTTAATAAATAATTGTCAGGAGTATACACAGGGACTTTTAATTTTATAAAGACCATTTAAGCAATATAAACTATTTATTGAAACAAAACAAACAAGAAATAAGTGTTTTATCCTACAATACAGTTTATCATCATTTTACAGTGTTGACTCCCAGAATATTTTTGGCCTGAAATAGAAAAATAAATGATTGTATAAAACATATTTAAATCAACAAAATACCTACTCTTTTTTAGTCAAAAAAAGTAGTGTTTATAGTTATTATTATCTGAATGGATACACTTACAGTAACAAAGGCAGCACTTAAAGTCGCTGGAGCAGCAGCTACAGGGTTCAAATCAAGAGCTGTTTGAATTAACTGTGCATCTCTTATCCTAGATGCAACAAAGGTTCTGGTTGCACTGTTATCAGGACTGCTGTCTGTTAGGTAGAACAATTCTGCTGTCTTGTAAATACCAGCCAATCCTACTCTTCTGACATACCAATTGAACTAAAAACAATATGATTGATTAGATTTTTATTCTTACATGTCCCAAGTATTTTATTTTAGGTATTTATTTATTTTCGGAAGACAAACAGTAACATTGACAAAATATACAACTTAATTAAACACTAAACACCATTTACATGTCTTCGCATATGGTTTGCCAAATGCTTGTTCTTATTCAATAGTAATTTTATAGAAACAACGAGGTTTGAACAGCAAAAGAAATCTGAACAAACTATGAATTCAACTAATGATTTGCCATATATTTTTTAATCGCTTGAGAGGAAGTATTAAATAAATCAAAGTCAGGAAAGTATAGTAGTAGTGTAGTAGTAGTGTGTATTCATATTTCAATAAGTCTTTGTTCTTGATAACTTACATCAACACTCCTGTCTCCAGAATGATAGCATATATCATCAACAAGTGATAGTAAAGTGGCTAAGCAGTTGGGTACATTGTTTGGTAGTGTTTGAATAGCCATTGCCTTTGGCCATGTGCTCCTACAAAAAGAAAAGATAACAATTTATAAAGACTCCTTAGGGCTTTTATCATTTTTCTGTTACATATGAGATATCATTAGACTTACTTGTAAGGTCCTATCATTAGCAGTTTCGTCACAATGGCATTTTCAATAAACTTAACTGGTACTTTTACATCTTTTAAGTTTTCCTTAGGCCACTGAAAGCACAAAATATCATATTTATTAATGCTACAATAGAAGAACTTATTTCATCCTTGCTATAGATTAAACTCACATTTTTCATATGCAGAACCAACTCTTCATTACATTTAACATTGAAGTAGTGAACTAGGTCACCACCTCCATTTGGGAATAACCCATGTGTGATGGTTGGGTAGCCAGCGGCCTTAGCTCCGGCACTTAGTGACTCTACTGACCATCCACTCTTTGGTACATATTGCAATGCATTTTCTAAGATTCTAGTTTTTACATTTTCTTCATATTGATGTTCCTCTTGTTCTGTTGTTACTGTTGCTAGTTTGGTATTTACAGCTTCCTTTTCTAAACTTTGACAGTAATGTCTAACTATTTGTTGAGAATTGTTCCTTGATACAGATACCAGTGGTAGAACCATTCTACGTCCAGCTCTCAGTGCTATTAAAGCAAAGATATTTAACATTAGTATTGTAATAGATACTCTACTTAAATCTATTATCATGTTCTTGTATATTGAAAACAAAAACTAGCTAGGCATTATGTTATTATATTAACATTATAAAATAAATACCAATAACTTTTAATTAGGATTATTATTTTTCAAAAGTTTGACACATAAATGTGTAAGTACATAGTTAATTAATATGTAGGTAAAGAAACTTAAAACTGAAACACTTAAAAACTATTTTATAGTAGTTCAGATACTCTAGCAACAAGACATTCTATCAGATGAAATCCATTTAGGGCTTGTTCTAAAACTTTCATCTTGTCTTCTTGTGGCATTGAATCTAGGACAGCTCCTCCAACATTAACTGATATATTAGTGTTGTCCTGCAAACAATGTTTGCCTTCTTTCACATCTTTTATTTTCAGTTCATAGTGAGCCTTTGACATGTTCAAGGCCATTCTCAACACTTCCAAATAGTCTGTTTCAATAATAGTGCTCATGTCTTTTACTCCTGTCACATTATTTGTATCCTTCAATATCAAGAATCTCAAGAAATTGAGTGCAGCAATGATTTGTTCAGCTATCTCCATCAAATCTGACTCAGCTCCATGTGGAAGGAAACAAATCTTTTTGATCATACTAGTTAGTTGAGCCCCTTGAAAACATTCACTCATAACTGGATCATTAAAGGCTTCATTTATGGCATTCTTGTATTGCCCTATAACAAAGCCAATCATCCCAGAGTGATTTGATGTTTCAATCAAATATTTTACAAGCATACATCTGCCTTTGTAGTCAAATTTGCTTATAAGACTACGAATAATATTTACAGCATTCTTGCGTAAAGTAAGAATTGTTGAAAAAATAGCTACATTAGACAATTTTTTACATAATTCATAATAATCTGATAAAGAGAATGTTGTGTATGATGTATGAGATGCCAAGCGGTTGCTCAAAGCTCCACATAGAGATAATCCCTTGGATAGTGGGCCATATTCAGGAAAACCTAGCAAATGGTTCACAATCTTTACCACAGCATTGTTGATGTATTCATTGCTGTAGACTTGTGGCACAGCTGTTACTGGTAATTCAAAGTGCCCAGAATAAACACAGTAAAAAAGGCAAGATAATGTTGTCATATTTATTTTATATAGATGCTCATATGGAGATACATCCTCTTCATAATCTTTCTGAGGTTTTTGAGGTTGACGGCATGTGTCAATATAAGGTAAGAACTTTAGTACATTTTTTTCTAATTTGCAGATATCTTGCAGGATAATACAGCACACCTGCCTTGCTTCACTTCTTTCATTTGCATTGGGATCCACATCAATATAAATCAAAGGTTTACCAAGAAGACTTATCAAAAATGCAGTTATAATCTCTTTAGTTGAGACATTACATATATCTACTGCTAAAACTTCCTCAATGAAGTGTTGGTAGAAAGAAGGTAACATTGAATAAACTTTGTTGATTCTTCGAATGTTTGAGTCACTGTCTAAGAGTTTCCGTTCATCACCTTCCAACTCATGTTCTGCTAAAGGGATGGTCTCAATATAGGTAGATATAGAATTCAAGCACCATTCTAATGACCGCACTCTCTTGGATGTCAATTTTTTTAGTAGCTGTTGCAGTGATGACAAAATTATTCCAAATTGAGCATCATTTTTAGCTATTTCAATACGTTCTATAAATTCGAGTAAAATTTCTTCCGGGGTACATTTCTCAACGATAAGTGATAACATTTGTTCACAAGCCCCATGCAGAGATGGCTTGATGATAAGCGTTTCATCTTGGATTTTTTCCACAACCACAGTAATGAGATCCCCACAGTTGTCTTTTAAGAACGTCTTGTATTTCTCCTCATTTAAAACGTTCAGCGCTTCTTTGAATTGTCCAGAATCAAGGGAGGTTGAAATTAAATCGATGATATCGACACTTTTAGCCATATTGTAATTTTAAGAGAGTTCAGAAACTCAATGAACTCTGAAATTCAAGCACCGAATTTGCGTTATAGAGACACGAAACAAAATAAACAGATTTTATTGAAACGACCGGTTCCCGCTCGAGTAAATCACTTCTTAGAAGAATACTTACAAAACAAAATTCTGGGTAGCCTGCTCATATCAAAAGCAATAGAAAGAATAAAATATAAATGCAAATTCGGACACACGATAGGACAATACAATATTTCCTATTTTTGATATGCAAATCACGAAATTTCACAGAAACTTAATTTTTTGTCCAAAATTCATTCGCGTGCGTTAATTTTTGACATTGACGTAATAATTAAATTGACTTTGACGTTTGAAACCAAATAAACCTTGCAACACACTGTGCGCAGAATCGCCATCAGTCAAAATTCAATTCAATGCTATGAATAAATAAAAAAACATAAAATTATAAACAGCGTTGTTTTCATCAAACCGCGTGTAAAACCAGTAAAACGTTGTTATAGAGCCTTAATTTCTCCCTCGACTTGACATATTTATTACTATTTTTAAAAATTAATATTTATAAACTACGACACGCGGCGACGACTTATCTAATAAGTTTGTATCTGCAACTTATTTGCAAATACTTGACACCGGCTACTTTCCAAACGACCATAATCCGATATTTAACAATAAAAATAATAAATACGTGTCATTTTCAAAAATCGGACAATTCGCGAAATTGCTACTTGTTTGTGCAAACTGCAAAGATAATTATTTTATTTTATATGTTATTGGAAAACCACCCCAATATTTAGTAATCATAACCTCAGATAATATATAATAAACTTGAAAACTTCGATACATACAAAAGAATTGATCGTACCGTTTATATGTATCGTATAAAATAAGAAACCGGTTCAGTCAAGAACAAGAATATTAAATTCATAGAAATGGCTGCAAAACAGAAGAATATATTTACAAGAAGTAAACCGCTTAAGAACATCTATAGCGGGGTGGATGACGAAGGCAAAGAGGTAAGACCTACACATATCGAATATATCAGCACCAATTGACAGTAATTTATTTGTTTTAATATTGTGCAGACTTGTGCCTCGCAAATGTTTAAAATACAAGTTTCAAAACCCCGAAATGCTTATTAGCAATATTTAAGGAGTCCGTAATTTTTATGCGAAAAACATATGCTCGATTCATGGATGATCGACTGAACGATTGTTCGAATGGACTTTAGTGCGAAACAACTTTTTGCCGAAAATCGCTACATCGAATGAACAATTTATCGAAAATTTATTGATCGAGGGACTGCTTTTTCGAAAGTTGATACAAGAAAGTCATTAAGACCAAAATGTTGCCTATCTAAAACGTTCAACAACTGTGAAGCTGAAATTGTGAAATTTACATTAATAGGTAGTTTTAGGAATGTAACTAATACTTAATACTACTTATTTTAAATATGGATGAGGTCAATGGTTTCCGATACATCGAGATTTAAGACTTCACAGTTGTTGAACGTTTTAGATAGGCAACATTTTGGTCTTAATGACTTTCTTGTATCAACTTTCGAAAAAGCAGTCCCTCGATCAATAAATTTTCGATAAATTGTTCATTCGATGTAGCGATTTTCGGCAAAAAGTTGTTTCGCACTAAAGTCCATTCGAACAATCGTTCAGTCGATCATCCATGAATCGAGCATGTTTTTCGCATAAAAATTACGGACCCATATTTAAGGAGGGACCCATGAATAATTCTATTAGTCCACTTTTAAAATTTCGTTCATTTAAACCCAAATGTAACAGTGACCAGTCTGTTTTTCCGACTAGATTTACGCCTACTTTTCAAAGTTTTCGATTATTTCCAGGTTGAAGTTCGCGAAGACGCAGAACAGTTAGTGAAGTGGCATGAAATATCTGATGCATTAGTGGCAGCTGGATACTACAGAGCGCAACTGCAAGGGCTATCTGCATTTGACAAAATAGTTGGAGGCCTAACATGGTGTATTGAACTTTGTGATATAGATGTTGATGTCAGTTTGCTTTTTGAAGAAAATCTAACTATTGGGAAGAAAATGTAAGTTTTTAATTATAAATATAAAAAAGTACTTACACAAGATTCATCATCATAATTATAGGTATTTATAGTACAATACCAATAATTCCATTTGTTCAGTATCACGGGGCTATGACATTTGGAAAGCATGCATGGAGCCATAGCCAACACATACTGCCATAGCCAATACATACAGAGCCATAGCCTTTTCAATAACCATTTTACTTACAAAGTATAAAGTGGACACCAGCCAGTGATTGTCTCTGTCTGCACCTTATGTATAGTGCAGTCAATGAAAACCACCGGATTGAATACAACTATTGATCTACTAATGAAAAGTACTTGGACCATGGATCACCATGGCCCAAGTCACATCAGTGATTGTAGTGTATCAGGTACTTCGAAAATATGGGGCTTATGACGCCCCATATTTTCCATAAGTCATTCAATCTACTAAATTACATGTTTCAATTTAATTACAGAGCACTAACTGAGAAAATTGTGAAAGTTCTACCATCAATGAAATGTCCATTTATAATAGAACCACATCAGATCCAAGGATTAGATTTTATAAACATCTTTCCACTGATACAGTGGTTAATTAAATACTCAAGTGAATTCAGAGAGGCCAAGGAAGATGAGTTGCGGAGATTTGCCGTAATGCAGTATGATAAGAATCATATATTTGAATCTGATAGAGAGAAGTATGTACAGAAAGAGAAATTGTTAAGAAATTTAGCTGCCATACAGGTAAAATATAAAAATAAACATGTCACCTATGCCCATGTCTAAGTTGTAATTTAATTATTGTTCATTGTTGTTTTGCATAACTATGAGAATGAAAAAATACCTACTAACAAAATAGAAGAGAGTTAGGATTTTTTCATGAATGTAACTTAACTAGCATTACTTCTACTAAAGCTACATTTTCTTTAAACTTACATTAAAAATATATTTATATTTGGCTATTTGAAAACCATGCGAAAGAAACACCTCTTTTCTTATGATATGATTATATCTGCTGATCCAGAAAAAAATAGATCATCTTAAAGTAATTGTACATGTTTTGTCTTTTTAACCGACTTCAAAAAAGGAGGAGGTTCTCAATTCGTCTGTATGTATAATATTTTTTTTTTTTTTTTTTTTTTATGTATGTTCACCGATTACTCGAAGACGGCTTGACCGATTAAGATGGTTCTTTTTTTAATCGAAAGGTGGGAGCTTCGAAATGGTCCCATAAAAATTTGGTGAGGATCTGATGAGGATCTTCGGAGTGATGAACGGGATTGCTCCTCAAAATTCCTATGTTTTAGGGATGTTCATCGATTACTCGAATACGGCTTGACCGATTGAGATGATTCCTTTTAAAACTGAAAGGTGGGAGTTCCGAGATGGTTCCATAAAAATTTGGTGAGGATCTGATGAGGATCTTCGGAGTGATGAACGGGATTGCTCCTCAAAATTCTTATGTTTTATCACCAGTAGAATAAGGCCATAAAGAATAGATACCGATGAATAAGAATATGGTTTCGGAATCTCCACATCTGAAACCACCTTCTCATCACAGAACTCCTCAATGATAAAAGTTATGGATACAATTTTAATGATTTTAGTGGTAGTTGAAAGTACACTAAAAAGGATGAAATAAAAAAATAATTTAAAAAAATTAAAAACCGACTTCAAAAAAAAAGCATTAAAAAAAACCGACTTAAAAAAACATAAAATAACTTCGCCTACGTACAGTGCCACCGACTTATCCGTTATGTAATCTGAAGTCGGGCAGATTTACTGGGTTGGTTGAGTAGGATTGTAAGTAGTTTGGCTGCCCGACTTCAGATTACATAACAGATAAGTCGGTGGCACTGTACGTAGGCGAAGTTATTTTATGTTTTTTTAAGTCGGTTTTTTTTAATGCTTTTTTTTTGAAGTCGGTTTTTATTGCTTTAGAATTTATACAAACCATGTCGAGTACGTAAGAGGAAGGGAGGCCTGCCAGCCAATGAGCTTGAACAAGTAAATGCAACACTTTCTGAATATGACCAGAGGACTTTGATGCATATCTCCGCTAATAAAGAGGAGACTAAGAAAGACGAGGGACTTGATTTCTTGGTGAGATGTTTGCTCAAAATTCATTTTACTCAATAAAAATTAATCTAGTAGATATGACGTTTTCTACGGCCCGGTTTTCGGTTTTCTATGTTTATACTGACCATAAATGTTTTTATTTTTCAGTATGATTATGAAAAGACATTGGCTGATCCATCTAAAATTACAACTGAAGTAAGTATTTCATACAATAGTGCTGTCATAAATAATCTGTTTAATAGAGTAAAACCAGTACTAAAGATAGATTTATAGACATTCGTAATTCATAGTAGACTAAACTAGCGCTACCAGGTGTTTGCTTAAAATTGAAAGTCGCTACATCGAAAACGTCCCATCGAAATGTAACGTACTTTCGATTTCGTGCACTGTTGATGTACTGTACCATCGATATGATGTCCTTTCGATGTAAGGTACCCGCGGTATAGTAAACTTTTGATGCAGTGTACCATCAATATGATGTCCTTTTGAATGTAGCATCCCATCGATATGGAGTGACTTTCGAAATTACGCTCTATAATACACCCACCGCGACCACTCCCGCTGTGACGCTGTCTATACAGGTAATTTGGGTCAGAATGTAAATATAAATACTAAACTTTCCAACTTTTTTCCAAGACTGACCAGTACAAAGACCAAAGTACGGAGACCACTGGAGACACCAAGATACACTATGCCGTTCTACAATCGGAACTCACAGGCGAGGTTTCAAAGGAACTCGAAGAAAGCGAGAAGATCAGATACTCCCAAGATGTTGATAAATTAACAAAAGCATTAAATTCAATGGAAAATGACATAGAATCGTTTAAAAATGAACACCACAGTAGAATGGACAGTGCTAAGGAGAAGTATACAGATGTTGTAGGGAAATTAAGGAGGATAACATTTAAATTGGCGAAATCTGATGATTACAGGTTGGTATACATTTTTGTACTTATGGCTCTAATATATATTTAACACGATGAATCAATGTTTGACAAGTATCTCACCTGATGGTGAGTGATGATATGGTCTAAGATGGAGCACGCTCATCTTGAAGAAGGAAGACGGCAGTGGAACAAGAGATCACTAAGATCTTAGTGACTGCGTCGGAATCGAACGAGTTCGCTTGGCGCTGCGATTTAGGCCGATAGGAGGTAACAAGCCGCGGCCGAAACATCCCCATCAAGAAATCTTTTGGTCGGCTTTTGGATTGCGTTTTTTTAGTTAGTAAATAATAATTGTCAACTACTTTCAGTGACAAAAACGTAAAAGAGTTTTACAAGTCTTTGAAGGAATTAGCGCGAGAACGAAATGAACTATTCCAAGTAATCCAACGAAGGCAGCAGGATCATAAAAAACTGGAAGAAGAATTGAGGTAAACTAAACGAAAAGTTAATGTAATATGTATTTTGATGGCGCTATTTGCATTTAAATATAATTAGCCCGTTAATTAGTCCCACTACAGGGCAAGGGCCTCCTCTTAGAGGGGTTAGGCAGTAAAACTTCGCGGGAGCCTACTCCAGATTGGCGAATATTTCATGCCTGGACCGAGGTGAGTCCTAGGACATGTCGGTTTCCTCACGATGTTTTCCTTGAAGTACTGTAAGAGCGATGTTATTAGCGCACATAATTTTTCTTTAAAGAAAAATACATTGGTGCGCGGCGGCTTTGACTCGAACCCATAATCCTCGGAATGAAATTCGTGGTATCTACCAATTAGTACTAATAGACCAACACCGCATTATTATTGTTATAGATTAGCCAAAGATCCCAGCAAAACAATCGACGACCAACCGCTGACACCGGAAGAGTTGAAAGAATTCCGTGACCGCGAGACTAAATTCAAAACGTTCATCACAAGCATAAGGCTAGAACTTGCGAAGCTCAATCGAGAGCTTCTGAAGTACACTGTCGCTATTGACGAGATACCAGGAACAGCGGAGCTTTTACAATATGAAAAGAGATTTATGGAATTGTACAATCAAGGTAATTTACGCACTTTTTAAACTTACATGATTTCCGTCCATCATTATTATAATACACAGGTCTAGGTGAGGATCTCGTTATAGACAACCATTGCCCTTAATTTCCTCGACGTTTCGGCAAACGGGGTCACACCGGCCGTGGTCCTGAGAAGACACAGACCCGTATCTAATAATCATGATGCGAGGTAATTGAATTAGCTCTGCGAACTGTAGACCTGTAGAACTGTAGATCACTTTACTGGAAAGACTTACTTTATCTACATAGCTATTCATTTAACTAAACATTAAAAAAAGCAGCAGATTTTCAATTAAGGAGTGAGTAATGGTAGAAAATAAAAATAAATATTGCACGACGTTGCACACAGTGTAATCTAGTCCCAAACTTATCATTAGGCTTGTACAATGGGTACTAGAGAACGGATAAAAAAGCATCTAATTAAAAACCCTGCAAATGATTTTTGAATTATGCAAAAGAATCGGGCATAATAGAGTGGGCCGATTCAACGCGCCAGTTTTTTACTGGCAGCACAGAATACATAAATAGTACAACTGGCATTTAATGGCAGTAGGAATGCCGGAAAAACATTGATAGTCCGTGACATTTCTAATCAATCAGACATAAATCTCTGATTTAAAATTAATTACTGCCTATATTTAAATAGAACTGGCCAGGCACAAAGGGTTCTGTACCATTATCATTATCACAAAAAAACACCTTTGTAGTAAGGGAGACAGACAGTGGAGTCTTCCCTTTTTTACCTTTACGGAATCCTAAAAAGGTTATTTTTTTAAAATGGATTAAATTATACTATAGATAGATACCGTAAAATTGTATCGCCTATGTAGGGGGTGCTGTGAGACCCTACACTATAGTTACTTGATTGATAGTTAAATAACACACTTGTTTGTGTAAATTAAATGAACTGTATATTGTCTTGATTTAGGTAATGAGATGGATTAATGGACTTGATTATCGAGCACGCGCGACACTCTTGATGGCCAAACGCGAACTATACATTTTACAAATAAAAGGTAAAATGTGACGCGCGTGTCATGTTAAAATGCAAGGATGCAAAAATGCTACGGTTGCACCGTACATGCTCCCGAGGGCGAAGGATAGGTGAGATGAGATGATCATGAGTAACAAACTAAGTGCCATTCGAATATTAATAATTCAGTGATTTCTTAGAGTCTCTAAACGAACTTGGATTTTCTTGGTTTCGGGGTAGTACACTTGTCCATTTTATGGACTTTCGGAATAGAACAATTGTCCATTTTAGGAACTTTAACGATTTCACTGTAAATGTTATTATCGCTGATACGATTTTTCGAATGACGCGCACTAACACTAAACGCTCGACGAAGAGGAGACGGACTAGGTAGATCCGCCCCTAGCGGCACCGGAGGCGACACCGCCACTGGCAGCGGCGACGCAGCAGCGGGTTGAGAGCTCGTTTGTTCGACCCTCACCACCGCATTAACAGCTGGCACCTTCTTGATTCTGCAGAATCGTCGTACCACGATAATCGCTGCCGTTGTTAATACAATCACTATAATAATGTATATAGCGGTATAGTGATGGATATCGTGACTTGTTACTTCAGGTAGTTTCTGATTTTGTTTCAGGGTTTGAATTTCTACCTTCAATTGTTCTAGAAGCTTATCGTTGGTGTCGAACAGAGTCAAATTATCGTCTACAACTGAATTCTGAACGCTGATATTTATAAGGTTGTTTATTGGTTCAACCTTTGGTAAGACGATCTTGTCATTAACATATAAGCTATTCGAACCCATTCGGTGAGAATAGATTGTTAAATTCTCAGTTCGTATCTGGCATCCTTGTTCGATGTTGATAATTCCTGCTTTTTGTATGCGATCTGCCGACACATGGTTTTCACAAAGTACACGCATTTGGCAGGTGTTGCAACAGAAGTAAATATATTTATTTATTTCGCTGAATTCCATCCATTGATTGCTACATGTATCGTAGTGAATTTTACATTTTCTTGTATTTTGATCGATTTGACACAAGTTCTCGTCACTTTTTAGATCATAAATTGGTCTTGGTATGTAACAAAGGTATGTATCCTTTTCATCGTGTGAACATGATTTTATATCAAAGGCAGAGAGTGTTAAATAACGTTCTTTCTTGAGGTTAATTGCGACGTAATCTCCGACTGGTAATATGGTGGCCATCGTGTTGACGTCGATTGCTCGAGGAATGGCTATGATTTTCATAATTTCAAATGAATCTCGAGTAACAATAGGAAGTCGCATTTCAAATATTAAATAGTCTTTTGCCATTCGAGCATTTATCTTCAATAGACGATAGATATTTATAAAATCGCTTTGCAGGTTATTGATTGGTATTGAAAGATCCTTTGGGAGATGAACCATGATAGAGCCCAATGTTTCTTTCAATTGTTCAGGAGGTAGCAAATGAACGTTGAATTTTCCGTGATAGATGTCTGTTATGGTGTCCAATAAAGTAGTTTGTAGGGTTGACAATTTTCGTAACATGTTGCTAGCTGCGATTGCACCAAAGCTGAATTCGTTCATCATCTGATTTCTTTCTGATTCGATTTTCCAAGAATTTTCGAATTTTTCTAACTTGACGGACAACTGATGGATGATCTTGCTTTGTTTATTGATGGACTTTTCGGTTCTTTTCAACACATTATACTCGACTTCCATGATAGAAGTTTGGTTTTTAATAAGCTCCAATAAGTGTCCTTCGTTATGTTTAATTAGGTCAATGTCTTGTTTATATTGGTCAGCAAAACGTTGATCAAGTACTCCGAATAAACTATTAGCTAGATAGCCGACACCGTCGATAAGGCCTCTTTTGCGCCGGCGTGTCTCTCGACGCGTGCTCGAATGTTGACTTAGTAACAGGTGATTATAATAATCTAATTCCGAGTACTCATGTTTCAATTGCATTGAAATGACGTCACAGTGTGCATTGTCTCTGAGCTTCAAACATAATTGATCTAAGTAGTTAATATATTTTTCGCATGCTATACTGCCTTGCCAATAGGGATTCATGTCGAAATAAGTTACTATTTTCCATTCATCTTTTATCAATAACATGTCGGATATTTTGTCAAAATATAGGCCTTGATTGTCTTTAAATTGGGTAACATTGTAGTAAGAGCATTTAGTCGGGGATATAGTATTTATAAAAAATAGTAATAAGGTAGTGAGTGTTGCAAAACTGTAACCCGATCTCTTTGTATTTTTCTTGACGCTTGATGAGTCATTGTTAGTATTATTGGAGTTGATGGTGTTATCTTGACTTGTTCGATTTTCGTGTACTGGAAGGATTGATAGTTTTATGATTGGACGTTTGATTAGCCCGTTTTTTGTTTTTAGCGTGACGACTCTTACGTGACCGTCAGATCCCGGGTGTAGTTCGACGACACGGCCCATGGCCCATTTTCCGGGAGGCATGTTCGCATCATTAATAGTTACCACGTCGTTAATTTGAATATTAGGTGCTCTGCTTCGCCATTTACTTCTTGCTGTAAGTTGGCTAAGATATTCTGATTGCCATCGTTTCCACACATCTTGCACTATTCTCTGAGTAAAATGCCATCTTGTACGCATGTCAGTTTCGGTCTCTAATATACTCATATTCTGACTCAGATTGATGAAGCTTGATGGTGTGAGGAACTCTAAATCATTGGGGTCCTCCGTCAGAGGGCATAACGGTCTTGAATTGAGTATGGCTTCTACTTGTGTCAGTATAGTAGTGAATTCTTCAAACGTGAGTTTCTGCTCGCCGATGACTCTCCGCACGTGGTATTTCATATTTCGAACGGCTGCTTCCCATAATCCCCCTGCCGAAGGCCAGGAAGGTGCGTTGAAGTGCCATTCGATGTGCATATTCGTAATCTCGTTGATAAAATCTTGATCAAAAGTAGCTAATGTTTCCTCAAATTCTTGTTGCATAGTATTGCTCGCGCCGACGAAGTTTGTCCCGTTATCGCAATAGATATGTCGAGGGGAACCTTTCCGTGCAGCCATTCTGCGTAGGGCTGCTATGAATGCAGATGATGTAAGATCGGAGACGAGCTCGAGGTGAACTAGCTTTGTCGCCATACATACAAACACTGCAATGTAACCTTTTGTTGTTTTTATACCGCGACCTTTATTGGCTTTGATCATTACAAATCCGGAGAAATCGACCCCCGTATGGTAAAATGGTTTGGCTTCATTGCATCTTTGTGTCGGTAAATCTCCCATCAGCTGTGTCATTTTGCTTGGATTATGCTTGCGACATGTTACGCAAGTACGTATACGATTTTTTACAGCATTGTTTCCGCCGATTATCCAATATTGTTTACGGATATTTGCTGAAGTAACTCGGGCGCCGCCATGTAAAGTAAGTAGGTGGACATAGTCAATAACTAATTTTGTAAAGTAACCCTGTCGGGACAAAATTATAGGGTGCATCATTTCTGGACTGATTTTTGCCTTGTTTAATCTTCCACCAACCCTTAAAACGCCTTCGCTATCTAGATAAGGATTTAGTTGAAGTATTTTACTTTTACTTGATAATTTCTTGTTTTCTCGTAAGTTTCGTATTTCATCGGTGAATTCCATTCGTTGTACATGTTTGATAATAACAATTTTTGCGACATTAATCTCTTGTAATGTAAGGAAACTTGGTTTTGTGTGGTTTTGTCTTGTTTGTTTGATGAATCTAAGCACCCATGCTAGTACTCGAATAAGTGTTGTTAGCGAGCTATATTTAGTTAGTAATAAGTCGATAAAAGTAATATCTTGGGAAACTAAGTTAACTTGTGTTTGGTTTTTTATTTCCTCGTTTGTAGTAAATTTCGGTTTGGTTTCATCTCTTTCCTTGTTGAAAGTAGGTAGCCAAGAAGGTCCTTTCCACCACAGAACGTGTTCTCGTAATTGATCGACACCCATTCCGCGGCTTGCACAGTCGGCGGGATTCTCTGCGGATTTTACATACCGCCATGTATGGGAAGGCATTACATCTGTTATTTGTCGCACCCTGTTCGCGACAAACGGCTTCCACCGACCGGGATCTCCTTGCAGCCATGCGAGGACCACCATCGAATCAACCCATCCGAATATCTTGATTGTATAGTCGTTCAAGCATTTCTGAACTTTTTTCATGAGTTTTGCCAGTAATAGAGCACCACAGAGTTCAAGTCTTGGCAATGTTGTTGACTTATTTAGCGGCACTAGTCTTGTTTTACCAGCTACTAATGTGACCTTGTTGTCATTGTTTATAGTTTTGCAGTATATTACGCAACTGTAGGATTTGTTCGATGAGTCACTGAACCCATGTAACTCTATTGCATTACAATTGGCTGTTGTATTTAACCATCTTGGTATTTCAAATCGATTTATCTTTTGTAAGTCTTCTCTTGCACTTGTCCACTCCTTGATGAGGTTTTCTGGTAGTTTATCGTCCCATTGAATGTGCAAGTTCCAAACCTTTTGAAATATGATTTTTAATTTGGTTGATAATGGTGATAATAACCCAAGAGGGTCGTATAGTTTAGATAAATCAGACAACATGGTTCGTTTAGTTGGTATTTTGTTAATAGTTGTGTCTAGATCTGTTTCTTTAAATTGAAATGAGTCACTAATTGGATTCCATTGCAACCCTAACGTTTTTGTTAGTTCAAATTGTTTAAATTCGAAATTATTTTGTTCAGTTTTCTCTGTACGTGAATCTGGTAAAAGTTCAGTAGCATTCGAGTTCCACTTCCGTAAGTTGAACCCACCAGCTCTCAGTAAGTTGGTTAAGTCTTGTTGTAGCTGGATTGCGTTCTTGATAGACTGTGCTCCGTGGAGAACATCGTCCATGTAAAATGAGTTTTCTAATACTTGGATAGCTTGACTGTTTTTATAGTTGAGTTTCTCATCTTCGGCTAACTGTTTTAAGGTCATCATAGCCAGAAACGGTGCGGCCTTGGTGCCATATGTGACTGTGCAGAGCTGATATTCATTTAAAGCTGTTTGTGGAGAGTCCCTCCATACGATTTTTTGTAAGGCTTGATCTTTCTCATTAATCCAAATATATCGGAACATCTTCTCGATATCTGCCGTAAATGCATATCGGAACTGTCGCCATTTAAGTAATAAAGATTGAAGATCTTGTTGAAGATTGGGGCCTTTTAACATTAGGTCATTCAAACTTTTTCCGGACGAAGTCTTTCTGGACGCATTAAAAACGACTCTAAGTGCAGTGGTACTAGAGTCATTTCGCAATACACAATGGTGTGGTAGCCAGCAGTCGTGTTGCTGTATACCTGACACCGGTTTCATGTGACTTAGTGATAAATACTCATTAATAAATAATTTATAATTTTGCCCGATGTACTTGTTGTTTTGCAATTTCCGTTCGATTTGTCGGAATTGCGCAATTGCCATATGTTTTGATGATCCTAATTGTTCTTCAAAATTTTCCTTTAATGGAATTCTGACTTCGTAGGAACCATCTTCTCGTCTTTTTGTAGTGGTTTTATAGTAGTTCATACACTTGTTGTCTTCTTCTGATAAAGTAGGTGAGCTGGAGATGTCTTCTATTTCCCAATATTTTTGTAAATCTTCGATGGGGTTGATGATCACGTTACATTGGAGAGCTCGTATGTTACCACACAAAATCCAGCCTAAGCGGGTCTGTTGCGCTATAGGCAATACTTGACTTTCTTTTCTAATGCCATCCATGATGATTTGTGAATAAATTTCTGCTCCTAACAGAATATCTACTGGCCGACTAACATTGAAGTCCGGATCGGAGAGTTGTATGTTTATTAGATGCGGCCATGCTTGTTTTTCAAACGTATAACTCGGTAGGTTTTTTATCAGTGTAGTCATGATGTACACTTCGGTGTCGAAGGAATAGTTATTGTAAATTGAAGAGCATGATATAGTAGTAATGCCTTTGCAGTTATTGTCTTTGGCTCCAATACCCGAAATGATTCCTTTACATTTGTTTCTGGGCAATGCTAACAATTGGGCGGCATTTTCTGATATAATAGAGACTTGGGATCCTTGATCTATTAGGGCTCGCATATTGTAGTAAGATCCGTTGCTTGCTTGAACCTTGATAATAGCGGTGGCCAGTAATACTTGGTTAACATCTGTGCCTTGTTGCAATACAGAGTACGTAAGTTCGTTGTTTTGTTGTGCATTGGGGTCTTCAGTGATCATGTTACAGGTTGGTTTACGGAATACATCATGAATCAGACTGTTATGAGGTAACTGACATTCTCGGCAAGTCCTAGGGGAAAAGCAGGACTTTCCCCCGTGATTTACTAGACAATTTTCACAAAGGGCCAGCTTCTTGACTGTTTGATATTTCACTTGTGGTGACATGGTCAAAAACTTTTTGCAAAAATATAAACCGTGCGACTCTTGACATAAAGGACATTTTATTTGTATTGGAGTATATGTTCGTTGGAAGTAATTACTTTTCTTTATTGGAGGCGTTTGCTTGTTATTATTTTGTTGACTTATCGGAAAGGATTGCTGATTACTCGTATTATGGTTTTGTTGAAATTTGTTCGACTTGCGATGTAAGTAATTATAAAATTTACTTGTGTTATTATTTTTTGCATTTGAAAAATTTTGGTTTTCTGACATAGGTTGACTGCGTGGTGAATCACCTGATAGAGTCCCTTGAAATTTGCCTTCAAGAAACTCCCAAAATTCTTGAAATGTGTACAATTCTCTTGGGTTTTTCATAAATGCTCCAAATTCATCTTTCGTACTCGAATCAAGTTTTTGTAATAAGATATGTACGAAAAACGGGTCCCAGCTGGTTGTATCTACTCCGAGACCTTTAATGGCGTTCAAACATTCTCGAGAGGTGTCATATATCTTCTTGATATGAGGTACTGATACATGAGTAGCTACTGGCAGGCCTAGCAATGTTTTTAAGTGTGACGTAAAAATCCATCGTTTGTGGTTGTATCTATGATTAAGTAATTCCCAACATACGGTGTAATTTTCATCGCTTATTTGAAGATGTTGTACGATGCGTTCGGCTTCTCCTCGCAGTTTTGATTTCAAAAATTGCATTTTTTGTCCCGGGGAGAGCGCGACGTTGTTATGAATGGCTGTATTGAATAGATCTTTGAATGTAGGCCAATTTTGATAGTTCCCACTAAAAATAGGTACTTCCATTGTAGGAGTCAAACTGTTCTTTTGTAACGTTGAGTTTAATTTGCTATTTATCGTTTTCTTCAATTGATTATAGGTATTTTCGTGTTCTGTATATAGTTTTTCATAAATTTCATCCATTTCATCAGTTTCAGCGTCTATATCCCAGTGTAATGAGTCGATTGCTAACCAACGTGTTTGGAGACTGCGCATTGCGTCTTCTATATCCCATTTTGATGTCAACGAATCGACGTTGATAGTTGTTACCGTCCTGACAAAGGCTCTAAAATTGCTTGCTTGTTTTCGAAACATATCGTCATTCTTGCTTAACGAACCACTGGATCGAAACTGCACTGTGTGATTCTCACCTTCCTCGTCGTCTTGCTCGTCCCTAATTGATCTTTTTTCTTGCTCGAATCTAACGTCTTTGCTTGTTCCAGGTAATACTTGAAACTTGCCTGGTGACTGTCTAACTTCTTGTTCTTTGTCAATTGATTCTTCAACTTCCAAAGTTTCGTCTGATTTATCGCGACTTGATTGCGATTCTTTTTGTTTCTTCTCCATGATAATTGCTTGATACTGCTCAGTGATGAGAGTTTTCGTTGATTTATACAGCTCCTCTGCTGCACGGTATTCCTGATTGACGAAATAGTGGTGGGACTTGCTAACTTCCGTCTTAAGAAGGTCATTGTTTTCCTGAATGTCCCTCCAATAGGTTTCCAAAGTTTGTAAACGCCTATTGAAATAGTCAATAGTTTTACGCTCCTTAGGGTCTTTCTTGATATTGACCGATAACTTCGAAAGAGTATTGATTAACTCAACTTGATTGTTGTACGTATCGGGATTTGCCATGATGAAAATACGTATAAAATGAGACAAGTGAAGTAAAGGAACAGTCTTACTTGTTTTTCACCCTTACTGGAATCCTTGTTATCCTTGTAAGAGCACTGCAATCAGTATCACTTGTATGTAACTTGATAAACACACTTGATAGACACTGGTTATAACCTCGCGAAGACACGTGGTATGTTCACGACACGTGTAAATTACGCAAGAGGTCTGAAGGACCAAAAAATATAATGTAGGGGGTGCTGTGAGACCCTACACTATAGTTACTTGATTGATAGTTAAATAACACACTTGTTTGTGTAAATTAAATGAACTGTATATTGTCTTGATTTAGGTAATGAGATGGATTAATGGACTTGATTATCGAGCACGCGCGACACTCTTGATGGCCAAACGCGAACTATACATTTTACAAATAAAAGGTAAAATGTGACGCGCGTGTCATGTTAAAATGCAAGGATGCAAAAATGCTACGGTTGCACCGTACAGCCTATAATATAACCATGCCCGTGAATGTTGTAAAGTGTTATGAAAATAGAAATAACATCGTCATTATGTTTTCAGTTGCATCAAAACACAAGGAAACAAAGCAGTATTATATTTTCTACAATACTCTTTTGGAAGTGAAATTGTATACCTCTAAGGAACTTAGCTTACTGAATTCTATTTTAGACAACTATGAAGAGTGAGTATTAAGAATTTTCACAAGTCTATCCTTAGTCCTTTTCCATAAAAGTTTTTATGGAAAAAGACAGTTTTTTTTATAGAAGAATAGTTTTTTTGTTTTCTTATTTTTACCAAAAAACAATTATAAGTAAATCAAATCACGAAAACACTTATATTGTTTAGGTTTTCGGAATTATATTTCCGTCATACATAACAGCTAGCTAATATCTTATATCTGTATGCCATAAAAACCGATCGGTTCATTGGGGTTCTTGTGTTATTATCAGTCATTTTATAAGTGCTCTAGATGTCTGTTGTGTTAATCCAGATGTCCAGCTATCTACATTCCAATTTTCATCACAATCAGTTCATTAGTTTTTGCGTGATTGAAACACACACCCAAACAATCATCTAAACTTTCGCATTTATTATATTTGTGCAGGACAGGCGCTAAATCTGTGTAAATTAATTAAAAACATCCATTTTTCTGCAGAAACATTCTATCAAAACAAAACCTTTGAACTCTGAACTTGACCTCTGAACTTTGACAGGAAACTGTCAACTGACAGTGACAGATAGAATGTATCTCGTAATTAAGGTAATCTCACACTTTGATAATCATTGTCTTTGATCTATTGTGGATTTGTGGCCAATCGATTAGAATCGATACCAACTTCCGCTACCTAGTGTGGAGATACCTTAATTATTATTCAGCGCCATCTACATTTGAGTAGCGCAAAACTTCTATCCAGAATAACCTAGAACATAGAACCTACTAGAAAACGCGGGAACTTTAAACTTCTGTAGACCTTTCGGGAAAATTGGAGAGTTTTCCTAATATTTGATATAAAAGCTGCACCGGGACCGTGCAGCAGTCAGTAATTATTTTACCAGCGCTAAGTGAACAAGCCAGGAACATCCAGTGAACGGATCCGAGAGTATCTTCAAGTGAACCGAAGTGCTTTCAGTGAACTTTGTGCTAAAAGTTATCATTTAACCAGTGAACGGACCTGAGAGTAATTTTTAAGTGAACAGAAAATCTTTCAGTTGTGATAACCAGTAATTACGAACAAGTTGTGTTTAAATCGAACAGTTAGTGTATTTATTCAGTTTAGTTTCCGTGATCTTTGTGGGTATTTTCAGTGCTCATTTATTGTGAACTAGTGAACTTAATTTTGATCCTATACAGTCCGCTTTATTTGTGAACCTTAATAAATATTTGAACCGAACTCAGTGTATTAGTGCGTAGTTCCCGACCAACCCAGCACCGTGCTTTTCATTGGTCCTTCGAGCCGGATTCGCCGGAAACTGCAAAATGTCACCTACCCTTCGATCAGCAGGTAAAACAGGCGACGCACCTGTAGCTACTACATCTGCGGCCACATCGAACGCAGACATCGTCGGGCTCACTCCCAACTGGACCACTGCCGTGTCCACGAACAGTTTGGGCGTACCCACCATGACGACAGCTGCCCCGGCCGGTTCTGCTTGCGGAACCGCCACCACAGTGGTGCCTGCTACCACGCTGGTTATGTCCAGTGTACCCGGAGTCACTCCTATAAAACTCAAGAACCCTTCGGATGCGACTCTCACTCAATCAGATGTAAGAAGCACAACATCCACAAAGGATACTACTAAGCTGAAACAACGCCAACTTGCCCTAGCCACAGCTGAACGTAAACTATTGATGGCTAAGGCTATTAAAATAAAAGCAAAGATCAAGAAAGCACAAGCACAAGCCGAGGAAGAACTAGCCGATAACCAGTCGGAAATTGCACTTATGGACATCCGCATTGCCCAAATAGATATAGATTGCAGCAATGAAGATGAAGATATCGCTTCTGAAGTCTCCGAACCCGGGAATCAAAATATTGACCAGTGGCTTGATACAACTGTCATCGAACAGTACAAGCCACATCAAGCTGAACCTGATGAGACCCGGGAAACCCGAAAGACGTCACCGGCGGGAGCGGCAGTCCAAGGACTGTCACCGCTCCTGCAACCGCCACCGCCGACAACCGGAGCTACGCCATACGTAACGCCAGCACACTGGCAACCGAACCCTACGTTGGCGCATGCCCCACGAACCCTGCCAGAGACCAGAGCCGTGTCCTGGCACCCGAACCAGTCGGCGGAACCCGAACTGCCAACATACTGGCACCTGAACCAGATGTCTAAAACTGAACCATCGGAGACCTTCAACAATGCGTCGGCACCTGAACCGATCCCGAACCTGACGACAGCACTACCTGCACAGCCAGTTGCCGCACCGCTGCCGCCACTGCTGACTTTGAACAACTGGGCACCAACAGAACCAAGAAACGATCTAGCCCAACAACCTAAAACAGAAATCCAAGACATTGTAGCGACAGCAATAACTAGTGCCGTCCAAGCAGCACATCGAGCCTCACGCTGCACAGAACTTCCCACATTTAATGGAGCCTATGAAGAGTGGCTTATATTCCGCGCCGCCTACCTTGAGACTGCTCCCACTATCTCACCTCTGGAGAACATGGCAAGACTTAGAAGAAGTTTGCAGGGACCAGCCAAGGAGGCAGTACAGGGATTATTGATCTCTGGAGCCGATCCAAGCAGTGTCATCCAAACTCTAGAAACAAGATTTGGACGACCATATGCCATAGCCACAATAGAAATTGATCGACTCAAGTCACTGAACCGACTAACAGAGTCACCTACGGATGTGTGCATATTTGCCACAAAAGTACAAAACGTAGTAGCCACACTACAGGCACTGAACTGCCAGCACTACATGTACAACCCTGAACTGACTGGAGGTCTAATTGACAAATTGACTCCAGTACTTAAACAAGAGTGGTATAAGTTTGCTTCGAACCAACCACATCAGGAACCAGATCTATCTAAATTCAGCCGCTTCATAACAAGAGAAGCTCAGATCCGCAGCCCATTTGCTCCTCCAGAACGAATTGAACCAGGAAGATCATACCAACAGCACAACTATCATCGAACCTATGCTGTACAAGAACAAAGATCCAAGTGTCCAGTCTGCAATAAGGAAGGACACTTGACCACGGGCTGCAAACAGTTCACATCACAGTCTGTGAACAACCGATGGAAACTGGCTATGGAAAACAAATTATGTTTCCGTTGCCTCCATCAACTCATGCAGAACCATAACTGCAAGCCACAGAGGTGTGGCATCGACGGCTGCATACACCGTCATCACAAGTTACTGCATGACAGCAATTCTATGAACCAAAAGAAGAAAAACAAAGAAGATGAACATGTGAACTCTGCGTGGACACCTCAAGTTTCCTACTTGAAAATATTACCGCTGCGAGTATCAGGACCAGCGGGAGTGGCCGACACCTTTGCTCTACTGGACGATGGATCCACGGTCACTCTTATTGACACCGACCTAGCAAAGAAAATTGGAGCCTCCGGTCCAACTGAACCACTTCACATAGTTGCATTCCACGGTGAGAGATCTACTCATCTTAGAACCCGTCGAGTTAAGTTCACTGCTACTGGAAAAAACGGCCAAACAGAACAAATTGAAGCCCGGACAGTGAACAACTTAGAACTCTCTCCGCAGCAACTATCCAAAGAAGTTGTTCAACACTGCAAGCACCTATGTGACCTGCCTGTCTATGGTTATGCCAAGCCGAAGATTCTCATCGGTCAAGACAACTGGCACCTTTTGCATGCTGCAGAAACCCGCATTGGTGAACAACATCAATTAGTGGCATCCCGAACGCCACTTGGGTGGGTTATCCATGGCCGGCAAACTGAACCTTTGAACCAAATGAACCACATTCGACATCGAATGTCCAGCCAACGCCTGGATGACACGAAGACCACCGCTGAACCTAAAAAACCGAACAAGAAGTCCCGCACCAAGAAACGTAAACATAGACACAGACGCAGTCTACAATCAAACTTGAACTCAAGGACTGAACGTAGTCCAATAGTCGCAGTGAACAGCGACACTCGTAATAATAGTCAACGACGACAGAACCCCGCGTCAACAAACTCCTCGCCCCGTGAACTCAAGCGAGAGATCCTGCCTACGAACTTCCAAGAACTTGCGTCAAAACCTGCAACCATACTGCCTGCACCAAAGGGATTGTATTGCCAACGGAGCCCGCGGACAATACACGGCGGGAGTATGTGCAGGACAGGCGCTAAATCTGTGTAAATTAATTAAAAACATCCATTTTTCTGCAGAAACATTCTATCAAAACAAAACCTTTGAACTCTGAACTTGACCTCTGAACTTTGACAGGAAACTGTCAACTGACAGTGACAGATAGAATGTATCTCGTAATTAAGGTAATCTCACACTTTGATAATCATTGTCTTTGATCTATTGTGGATTTGTGGCCAATCGATTAGAATCGATACCAACTTCCGCTACCTAGTGTGGAGATACCTTAATTATTATTCAGCGCCATCTACATTTGAGTAGCGCAAAACTTCTATCCAGAATAACCTAGAACATAGAACCTACTAGAAAACGCGGGAACTTTAAACTTCTGTAGACCTTTCGGGAAAATTGGAGAGTTTTCCTAATATTTGATATAAAAGCTGCACCGGGACCGTGCAGCAGTCAGTAATTATTTTACCAGCGCTAAGTGAACAAGCCAGGAACATCCAGTGAACGGATCCGAGAGTATCTTCAAGTGAACCGAAGTGCTTTCAGTGAACTTTGTGCTAAAAGTTATCATTTAACCAGTGAACGGACCTGAGAGTAATTTTTAAGTGAACAGAAAATCTTTCAGTTGTGATAACCAGTAATTACGAACAAGTTGTGTTTAAATCGAACAGTTAGTGTATTTATTCAGTTTAGTTTCCGTGATCTTTGTGGGTATTTTCAGTGCTCATTTATTGTGAACTAGTGAACTTAATTTTGATCCTATACAGTCCGCTTTATTTGTGAACCTTAATAAATATTTGAACCGAACTCAGTGTATTAGTGCGTAGTTCCCGACCAACCCAGCACCGTGCTTTTCAATATTAGTGGGATTAAAATCAACTGTTTATTCCAGAGCCATGTCATCGCCGCGAAAACGTGAACAATTCATGTCTCAATTCGAATCTATAGTCGACTGGGTGAACCAGACTGTTAGGAAAGTCGAGGACAAGTACAAAACTGAGAAAGAACAGAAAAATACACTTTACAACGAGTACTCCCGACTTATGGATGTCCAGAGACAATATGCAGCTGCATTGAAGAAGTTGGCGGAAACCAGAAAAATAAGCGAAAGGTAGAATTTATATAGTTTCTACTAATTTATGTACATTAGTCGGGATAAACTTTACCTTTTGTAACTCATTTCAACGTAACGCAAAAGGTGAATATGTACCTACGGTATTTTTAATATTTATTGTGGCCAATAAAGTAATTTGTAATTGTGTAAAATAGAATAAAATATCATTTTGATTCGTTGTAAGTACATATTTGCATTGGCCTAGTATTGGAAGGCAAACAAATCTGTTTAGCGATATGACTAAAGCGTGCGTTGCACTATTGCGTTGATAATACAGTCTTGTAGGATCCTTATTGGTTATTGTCCTCCGTGTTGGAGAGGGATAGAGGTTACACTATCAAATCTCTGTCTATCCTACATTAAGGTTTTAAAATACTTTTTCAATATTCAAAAGAGAGACAGTTGAAAGCCGCTTCACTTACATTTCTTTGTTAAAAATGGTTTTTAACCCTGTGATCTACCCCTAAAATAGTCCGAGTTACTGCAGTGCAGCTACTTGGCAGGCTATTAAGAGACCAACATTGTTTAATTTCGTAATGGATTTTCAACTCTTTCACTTGCGTGATAATGATAAGATTGAATTTGAAGATATTCACCCGCGCCATGTCAAGCGCGACAAAGTGAGTAAGATAGAAGACAGTAAAGCACTAACTACATGATGGATGACACTTATACTGATACTTTGCACGAATTTCTCTATATGTGCTGTTTTAAGTAAAGAGTAACTGTAAGTGTCATCGTGTATTTTGAGCTGAATGTAGACAGATTGCTCACATAACAACTGCGCTGAAGACTAACTAGACATTTAAACAATATGTTTAACTATAAACGTTATTTCTTAGTGTTTACCACACTAGGTAATAATGCTTATTAAAAAAATGCTTTCAAAATCTTTAGTACCCGGCGGGACTAAAGCAGCGGCAGCGTAGCGGATATCGCGCTGGAACGGAATACCAGTAGCCGCGGGTTCGAGCCCCGCCGGGTACTATAGTTTTTGAAAGCATTTTTTCAAAAAGCAATATGTTTAGCTCTTAAATATACTTATTACCTCGTGCAAGCTGCCCTTGTAAATTTATTACAAAACAAAAATTGATAATACCTCTTTATATACAATAGAACATTGCTGTTTTGTACACCAGCATCATGTAAGTACAGTTCAAATAAACTTTACGTCAGCTACAAGGCCATCTACAAAAGTGCAATATTACTAAATCTATCGACTAAATAATGATCTAGTCTTAATTTACGGAATATTTCTACTTTTATATAAACTGCATTCCATTTTAAATGCATACCGAATCTATTGTTAAGACTGAATATGAATTTTGTATTAATTGTGTAAGTAATATAGTTGTAATATATTATGTTGTTCATAATGTAAGTTAGCTGTTTTATTTCAACGCACTACGTGGATGATGATAATTGATAACACTAAGTTTTAAAACAATAACCCCCTTACGATAACTAAGTTTATGTAACGTTAGTCACTGTCTGTTAACTTTAAAACTTCATGTCATAGTAAAAGACAAACGATTCATAGTTTATTCAGCTGTTTATATTATACGTAAGGGGTTAAGTAATTACCAGACTAATATCGAAATTTAATTCGGTACCAGTAAAAACTTCATTATTCAAATATGGCGCGTCGGGCGCACCCATAGTACAAGCCCAGTTTGCCTAATTTAGAGCTAGATGACGCGTTAGGCAACGTACACCAATATTTATTTATTATGTATTTTTCTCAAAGGCTCTATATTATCAATGAAAACAAGCCATGGACTTGTTTTCATTTCGATCCTTATACTTTTAATTAAAAATTGTTTGTCGTTTTAAAATAATATAGGGTTCCGTATGGTTCCGTACCTAAAATAGTGAAAAAATGGAATCTTTACAAGTTCACAACTCGTTTTTGAGGAACCTATTATACTAATAGGATCATTCTTTCAAATAAATCGACCGACAAACCGTTTCTGACTAGTTTTATATTTAAAACTTCAAGAAACGGAAACAATGGACAGTAAAAACGAATAGGTACAAAAATTATACGTTTATTATGTATGTATGGTAAGATGATGTAAAAGTAAATAACACATCAAAACTATTACGAATATTTTTCCATGGAAATGCTGGGAACAAATTTACTTAACCGTAACGAGCGTTCATGTGTGTACCCAATTCAGAGACCGGCGTGGTACCAACGGCCTTATTCTGTTAATTACTTGCAGTTCAATCGTCTCAGACAAGTTTCAGGATAATATTTAACATGGAGGTTCTTACTTACTTTCTAAGAACACATTATAGGTATAGAAAAAATTCAGTATCGAAGCTGGTTAGATCGTATGAATTGAATATCTATCAAAATTCGATAAGATTCAAATAAACAAAGTTATAATGTTCACACTTTAAAAAATAAATTCCAAATAAAAAATAAAGCAGTAGTTTCACTGTTTGCCAAATTTCAGGCAAATCCGTTAAGCGGTTTAGACACACAAATATCTAACCTTTAGCATTTATAACATGGGTGGGATTATCCTGAGATATACCCCTTACTTATAAACACCAGCATAAACTATGTATCGTTTGTCATTTACTGTGACATGAGTAAACAGACAGAGACAAACGTTACATAAACTTAGTCATCCTATCTTACTAATATTATAAATGTGAAAGTTTGTATGGATGTTTGGATGTTTGTTACTCTTTCGCGCAAAAACTACTGAACCGATTGCGATGAAACTTGGAATATAGATAGCTGGACACCTAGAATAACACATAGGCTACTTTTTATCCCGTAATTCCCGCGAGATCGGGACTTACGCGGTTGGGCGCAGCTAGTAAGTTTATAAGTAAGGGGGATATAGTAAAAAATAAAAAGTAGGTACTGCAAGTAATAAAATTATAACAAGGCTCTAGCTAGACCCTGGCGTAAAAAGTATAGGTCTGTAATCAATCACAGCAGTGTGACATTGCTGTGTGTGTGACCTTTGTGCGAGCTGTGGCTATGTGAGCTGTGTGAGTGCGAGTGACTGCTCGAACTGGATCCAGAACTCTTCTTGTACATCGTGAACGAGATCAGCTCTCTGTTGGCGTTGGTCATCGCCATAGCATGCGACACGACGTCGTAGCCGAAGAGAGCATGCAGTCGGTTCACCACGACCAGTGTTAAGCCCTTCTGTGTTATTCGCACGATCCGCTCGATGTCGTTGGAATGGGCCACCGCCATCCCGAACGAAGTATTCAGGTTCTGAAAAAAGAGACATAGGTAAGTATACCGAATAGTAAATTGCCTTGCAAACCAATTGTCAATGATTTAGGAGGTAATTGTCAATCATATTTTGTGGTTGTTGCATTTTATGTTATCTAAGTTAATAATATGTGATCTGTGCGTGCCTAAGTTAGGTACGTAACAAAGTAGTACCATGTTGTACCTACTTATAGTACCTAGTACCTACTTCCATAATTTGCGGGCGGTTGGTATTGCCGACAAAATAAGATACACGTGCAATTCCTTGGATAAATCACAGTTAGGTACATATTTGTGTAGCCGTAGTGCCGTAACTAATATCATTTATTTCCGTAATACGACCGTTTAATAGATTGTTTTCAAATACAACTGTAACTCAGGCATATATTATAGATAATCTGTTATTTACGTGAACTATTAGGTACAGCATGTTTTTATTCAGGCAACCTAGTAATTGGGGGTCCTGGGACCCCCCCTGAGAGAAAACTTTCTCAGGAGACTTTCCTTGTATTTTAAATAACTAAATTTAAAGCTAAATTTATTTGGTAATGTTGCCGAGAAAAGGGCAGTTTAAAAATACTAATAAGGAATAAATAACTGTTCCTTATTTCACTAGTCATAGCCACATTGTTGATAGTTTAACTTGATTTCAGTACCTACAAAACGTATTAAATAAACCTGAAAAAAAAATAGAAAAGCCGGCATACGTAAATCAGAGTACCTACTATTTATTACGTAGGTACCTAGTACATTCTAATAGTCACTGTTATGTTATACAATCGCAGCCGAGTTTGAAACGAGGAAAACTTCATTGTAAAATTATCACGAATAAATTAATTACCCTCAATAACTCTGCGCGTTCATCGCTCTTCAATCCATAAATTGTTGCACTAACATCGTTCGAGAGGTGTGGAGCACTCAGGTTGCCCATTATCATGATGTACGGCATCCTAGCTGCCTGTCCGTTGACACTATCACAGAAAAGAAACCTCCAAAACGTAAACGATCACCTTCGATTATATTTCATTTTATTAGGTAGTCGTAAAGCGCGACCTCTAATAATTTAGGTGGATATATGCGGTAGCACGCGGCCGGGCGCGGTGTGTCGTTGCCTCGGACAGGTTGCTCGCTCACTTGTGTGTGAGTGACTCTGTCGGCCATGGAGGTAGGCAGACCGCATACGAGTTCTCACTTCATGTTTATACTTACCTGCTTATGTATTGGTGAGACGTGCTTGTGACGTCAACGGTCACATGGCCTTCACGGGTGCTTGCCTGCCTGCGCTGCGCCCGCGCGTCGCTCGATGTCTGTCGCAAAGAGTAGGTATATCTATAAGTACCTACCTTCATAAATGCTACGTTTCGATTGTCTTGTTTGCTGCAGAATATCAAAGAATAGTTGTGTCCTGCGGTTTTACCCGTGTAATGGACCATTCACATGGTAGCAATTTCCAAGTCATTCTACTAGGCTGGTAAATAAAAGCATCGTGCGAAGAGACGATCTTATTTTACTGGCTTACTGGCCAGTACTGTCCACAGCAATTTGGCTTACTCTTGCCTGTTGGTATGGTTCTATTCATCGGTTTTAATGTACTGGATCATCCATACGTAAACGGTGCCATTTCCAAACCTGTACTAGGTACCTACCTATACATCATTTTACCGGCAGAGTCGTCCTTTAACTCAAGGCTTGTGCTTACTGGCTTAGTGGAATGGAATGGCTTGAAGATCATTCCATTCCACTAAGCCAGTGGTCGTGTGAAAGATCCCTTTAGAGCTTTTAACGTTAGATGGTTTAAGACTAAGATTATCCCATAAAGCTTTTAAAACCTTTATCTTGTCCATTGAGTTATTTTATTAGAGACTATCCAACACCGAAAGAATTTTTCAAATCGGACCAGTGGTTCCTGAGATTAGCGCGTTCAAACAAACAAATAAACAAACTCTTCCGCCTTATAATAGTAATAGATCAATGGTCTTGTCAGACTTTACCGATCCCGCGGGTTCCAAAGATCCCTTCAATTTTAAAATATCTTCACGGTCTATTACCTACATGGTAATGGCACCTACGTTGGTAGACAGATAATCTGAAATGTCGAATGAGACATAATGTGTCAAAATATTGTTACAAAGCCGCAAGTGTTGATATTTTATTAGAGCTATTAGAAATACCTATTATTTATAAATATTTATTTAATTCTTTTCAAACATGAGTCATTCTATGAGCAGCCCGAGAAATATTCAATTAGGTATGCTATGAACCACCTACTATTTCAATTAGATATGTATGTATACCTCAGTACTAATACTTCACCCAAATAGCCTTAAGTATATTAATCTTAGGTTCAAGCTTTATAAAGTTATCCCAAAGGCGTTATTAAGTTTTTCTTGCGTTGATGCTGGTAGTAAGCAATGTCCTTTAATTCTTTTAATTTCGGTCCTTGAAATATTTTGGTAACCTAGGTTATTTTATTAGGTAGTTCTGAATAACGTCTGTCTACTTTCTTCCCATTAGTTTTCGAAACATATCAAAAAGCTCGGCTAGTCTTCGTTCAGACGATGGCCGAACTTGCTACCAGAGCCACAAATGTTAAATGCCTAGAAAGTGCTGGAGTATTGGGTAAGTTTAACCAAACACATCCCGTCATTAAATACATAAAATGGCTTGTCAGGTAATTTCAACGCTGAGATCTTCAGGCAGAAATAGGTATCTTATCTACCTACCTACCTATTTCTATTGATAGACGTCTATCAGAGAAAGAGCTCCAAGCTTGATCCAAGCTACTTCATAGTTATCTACGCTACGCATATGAAATGTTTTGTAGCAGGAATTGAGGCTGGCAATCTACAACAAGCTGTTGTTTTTTGAAATTTTATTTCCTTTAGAACTTCTTCGTCCTCTTTTATCGGACGCATGCAGCACGGTACGGCAATGCGCGGTGGTGGCCGCATCCCGTCTCGCGGAGCACGATGAAGGAGTCGCCAGGCAACTCCTCAACGGTGGAATGGTCACCATCACTCTTGAAAACCTCAACAAGTACAACGTGAGAATTTGACTAAAGATTATTGAAACATCACGTTTGGAACATTTATATTTACTCATAAACGTTTATTTAACAGGTCTATTACAGAAGATCAGCTCTTTACCTAATGCGTGCTGTTGCTAAGTAAGTTGATTTATTTCTCTTCGTTTGACTTAACGGTGGCGCCATATTGACGGTGGACCATCGATTTTAAGTTGGTCCACCGTCAATGTGTCTTAAGTTGGTCCCTATCAACTATACTAATTTACTTCCCATAGTTGAGCTACTTTTTCAAATGCTTATGCGGCATAGGAGGCATACCTACCTCGTTTGCGGTGGACGGACAGTATATGTGAAAAACTATATAGACCAACTATTGAAGCAAATTTTAAAATAGGTAACTTAAGTTTAGTTGGCGTTGGATGATCATTGATCATCCATAACATCCTGTATCTGTAATGAATGATTCTAATGATGATATTTGCAGACATAACGAAGAATTAGCTTCAGCAATCGTACGGCTTGGCGCATTGGAACATATCGTATCGTGTCTTGAAGATTTCGATACACAGGTCATTTATTTTTAGTCGCTTTGCACCCTCTACTATTAGGTACTAATTAATCTATGTTTTGATACAATGATAAAAGTATTATCCTGTTATCTGGGTTCTTTAAATCCGCGGCAGAAACTCCCGCATCAGGGGCAGCCTTCATGTCCGAGAAATTGCAGATAAATTGCAAGAATGCCGCTTACGGCACGTTTTACGAAAACCGGCTAGTTACCTGGGGAACAAATGTCTTGCTATGGCGCCTCCGCCCGGCCGCGGCAGATTGGGAAGGCCCAAGAAGTGCTGGCTTGACGTCTTAAGATCGGATATGCGTGCAAATGGCTTCACTACACGGGAGGCCGAAGATCGTGCGAAGTGGAGACGTAAAAGTAGGAAAGTGGACCCCGGGCTCTCGAGAGGGATGCAACCGGGAACATCGCTCGGATGATGATGATGATCTAGGTTCTTTAAATCTAGTATTGATTTACTTATATAACTTGAAAAGTTTATTTTTTATCTACCTTTATTCCATTTTATAGGTTAAAGAAAACGCAGCATGGGCCCTGGGCTATATCGGAAAACATAGTGAGCAACTGGCAGGTTTAGTGGTGGACGCCGGGACTTTACCCCTGTTGGTGCTGGCTTTCCAGGAACCGGAAATGAGTTTAAAACAAGTCTGAAAAACTTTACTTTACTGAGAATTTTCTTATTCACCTTTATTTATAAAATAAGGAAATTTTTGCTTTCGTATAGATATCGGCGGGAGCACTCGTAGACCTCGCTCAGCACAAACCAGAGGCAGTGGTCGATGCTGGCGCCATCTGCCATTTGGTCCACGGACTTGAAAATCAAGATCCTAAATTGAAGGTTTTTTTATTATTTTAGTATTTTTATCTATTTACCTATATCTATAAAATGCTTTGTCCTGACTGACCGACTGATCAAGCCTAAACCGCTGATAA